>JAPYZH010000348.1:0-169149 GCA_030523085.1 Meteorus colon
AAAAAAAAAAAAAAAAAAAAAAAAAAAAAAAAAAAAAAAAAAAAAAAAAAAAAAAAAAAAAAAAAAAAAGAATGGAGCTTTATTGTATGCAGAGTGCCTAGCGAATAAGTTTCAACAAAGAAGGCCAATGGGAAGACTTTTCAAAAGTTTAAAACTCCGGGCCTCGAAGGCAATTAAAATAAATTATACAAAAGAACCTCACACACAAAGTGAATAGGTTCGTGTGTGCGTGAAGTGGATGTGAGAAAAAGTATATAAAATAAATATTAATACATATGTATGCATGTATGTATGCATATATATATGCTGGAAGAGTGTCTGAAGCTGCAAAACAACTGGGACAAACATCACTATATCAGTTAGATGCAACTAGCTCCAGTGGCTGCCGGCACCAGTCTCTTTCATGTATTTATCTGTTCGCCCTTTGTTAAGGAATTTTTTCATCTTTAATTTACATTGAAGTCAAAGGTGCCCAGGGCACAATGTTAAATGCAACGATGAATATAAATGAATGTCAACAAATTCACACATAATAACGAGGATGAAAGAAATTCTCTCGACATTTCTAGCAACCGTAATGAACAAGGACTTTTTCGTATACAATCAAATTAATGTGAGATTTTTAAAAATATTTCAGTAACCACGGATACCAAAACGAGTTTAATTATAAGAATGATTACAATATTTACTCATTTCACGAAGGAATGAATGCTTCCAGAGCAGTCATAATACATCCATAATTCACCCAAACAATTTGTTTGCTAAATATAAAAATTATTACCGAGCATAAACGAGGTTTTATTATAAAACCAGCAAGTAAATACAATAAATACGATGTGACTATTTTGTTATGCACATTTGTATAAAAGGGTGGACTGCATCAAATGCTGAATCGTGACGCTCTTTATTTCTTTTTCTTACCACTATATCCCCCCTAAGCCAAATCGCCTTTCTGCGTGATGCCGCGAATAGTATCCATATATTACATACAAAATATATATGTAATATCACACAGACCAAGTCGTTTTACACAGTTACGCGTTGCACGCGATATAACAAATAAGGTGCATTATTTATTTGAACACTCGACGTGTCAGCGGTAAAGTTGAGCTCGTTGTCTTGGTGCCGTCGTATAACGTTGGTGCTGCTGTTCTGCAATGTGATGGAAGTTGAAACGGTGGAAAGAGGAAAGGAGGGAAAATGGCGGCAAAAGGAGAGTTGGGCAAAACAGGAGAGTGGAAGTGAGTGCGCCCGGGTAACCCCACATCGTTCCAGCATTCTCTCTACACTCGCCACCTATCCTCCTTTCCATCCGTTGTTTGGGTTAAAACTGGCCAGCCAACTGGTTGAGGAAACTAGGCGAATAGATGGTAGCAGGGAGGCTTAGTGGGTGGGATGGCTCGGTATATGTGGTAGAAATAGCTTGTCTCTCCCCTACCACTGTGTACTCTCTTACGACCCCCATACCAACTCGTTGGGATGATACATCACCACCAAAACACCTCAAAGCTTATAGTATACTCGCACAGACATGCATGACTCTTTATATATATATATATATTCATAATGCTATCTCAAACGAAAATGTCTGTTTTTTTTGCTAGTGGCCGTATGAATAACTTTGGCCAATTTAACGTAGTTTGAAGTCGAGTAACATGAACGAGATTTTTTTATTGCACACCATTGGATGTGCAATGTTCTCCTAAATTTTTTACTCGAGCTACTGTTTCATTATCATAAGATAATTTACACTATTTCTGCGATTAACTAATGTATTATAGATTATATTAGTCATCTTTCAATTCTAATTGTATAACGCTTTAAATTCGAATATTCCATTTCATTGTCAACCTCCAAATGAAAGGGTGAAGTGACAATGAAATATAGGTATAATCCTTGATTTTTCAGTTTTACTAGTTTGCAAAGTCTTAAAACAGGCAAATCTGATTTTTGAAACTAACTAATTGCCACCAACTGAAGATCCACTGTTGACAATTGTATTGACAAACTATGCGCTCACACAAAGCCGGACATAAAGTTGTGATGAGTTGAGTTTATTACCCATTTGCTTTTCATGCTATACAACTACGGAAAAACAAAGTTTTTAACCCAAAAACAATACCATTTATACGATGATAAAAAAGAAAGAGTTTAATAATGGTGGTTGTAAACAAAATACAAAAGTTTTGTTCAGATTTTAATTGTGATGCGCGCGAAAGTCAAGATATGTTCAAAAACTTGTGTGCTCTCATATTATTAATATGGTTTGTTCAACCTTTCTTCTTACAATTTTTCATAATTCATAACAATATCACTTCAACCTCTGCTTTCCCTCCATTGATCCATAGTTCTTTAGTGCAATGAGTTTTTTGTTTTGTAAAAATTGAAGTTGTCGGAGGTATTTTGGTGATAATTCATGAGGCACGCAAACGCGAAATAAGCGGAAGTATGTACTAAACACAGCTCGTTACTGTATGCTGGTAAACACAAAACTAGGTTATGCAAGTATACATACGTCATCGGAATTAGAAACGTATAGTTCATAGTCGGATCTCAAACATATGTATATATATTTATGTATATTACGCGGTGGAATATGTTACGTTAGTGTGTGAATTTATGCAACGTATAGTTAGTAGATTTGCGAGGAAATACTGAAATATGTATTGCACACCACAGTAGCGTAGTGCACAGTGAAGATAATGCAAAGTGTAGCAGGTAATCGATCCTGAAAATCTTGTAAATTCATCTCTTGCATAGTATATTATTTCCGTACTAATAATTCTCTCTCAAGAGCTTGTCAACTGAATTTAGTCGTATCTTCGTTGGGATTCCAATGATGGATGAATTCCTGATTAAGAATCTTCTCACAATTAATGGTTGAACTATATTTTACTAACAAATTATCTCATTCCAAGAAAGGACATCACAACAGTGAACTTGGGAAATACCGAAGAATTTCAAACTGTCTTGAGCTTCACTAACAATAGTGTCAACCAATTACATTGCAAATTTCTTGCGGGAGAGTAACTCGAACAGCATATTCAGTCAATGCAGTGGAGCAAGGAATTTCGACGGTAGGCGAACCCATTAATGTGTCATAGAAACCTGTCGGTCAATACTACGACGTTCTCAGTGGAACCGCGTGATGAAATCGATACATATTGGATCATTCGTATGGAAATTAGTGCTACATAATCCAAAATTAAAAGCATCGATTTTCGCAACAATTGTCCCTTTGTTAGTTCCTCTTAGCATCATAAATCAATATGAATATTTCAATAGTTCCAGATTCAATTTCGATCTCGCAGTCATCCTTTTTAATTCAAAACAATAGATAAATTTATTTATCCTATTTTTTTCTATTATGCGAGTAATGATACCAGAGTTCGACAGTTGCAGAGGAAAAGGTCACACCTATGAATTCGATTTCTTTTTTTTTCTACAATGAAATCTCGCGACAGAACTGCCGTGTGCCTGGGGAAATAAATGAATGCGCTATTGAAAAGTCACCTATATATATTCGGGTGCTTTTCGTTCATCGAACTGAGTTAGAATCAGCTTTTAATGGATATATATCTTCTGAATGAGCTAGCGCTATCAAATCAATATACATCGACCATGTTTCCACACATTTTTCTTCACTTAATTTAACATTAAGTCACCTTTTATTCCACTCAATAATTCGTGGAGATATTTGCTATATGGTATGGAAAACGTCAATATCTTGAGGTATGCAAAGTTTTAGTATAGTAAGAGTTATATCTATGCAACAAGATAAATTAATTACCCCCCATATTGGTAACTCACGAATGAATTGGTTTTTAACTGTGGAAATTTATTTTTCATATATATTTTATATTCTAATGGATGAAATTAACATTTGACGTGAGGATAAACGTATTTTTGGGTATGCAGAGCGCGGCGTCTTAACTATATTTACGTTTCGCGTGGGTCCCTTGGCAGAAAGTTAAGAAACATTAAGCCAAAGTAATCGGGTAACTTTGCGGTTGCAGAGAAGTCCACGATGTTTTGTAACAAAAAGAGAAAAAAAAAAAAACAAAACAAAAAAACAAAATCTCCACGAGAATTGAATATTTTCAAACACCAAAATTTTACTTCACCAAAAAAAAAGATAACTTTTCATTCGTAATGGAAAAATATTCATGAATGTTGCAACCAACAACTCCGATAAAATAATAGAATAAATATGGAATTTCCGAATGAAATAAGAGAAAGACGCAAGGAATATTTGCACCTAAATTAAAAGCTCAATTAAATTAATATATATGTGAACGATTAAAATGAATGTGTATCATTATAGCTTGAAGAATTTTACGATTTTGCTGGCAAATTACTTGGGAGTTACTAGGGACCGGGTAACGTCCTTATAATTAAGACAAAATACATGATCAGTGTGTTAGTCACGTGCACTCACATATACAACTGAACGGTCAGACTGCGCTACGCGCATCCCCTTGCGGGCAAACACGTTTCATGCACACGCTCACTTTTAGTGAGCACGTTGGCTCTCATGTCACTGAACTACTCGCGCTAGTTAGTCACTACGTGCGTCACAAATTAAAAAAAATATCATCTTACTTTTATATTATTGCGACATACTCCCGTTCATACTGTGAAATGCAGTTATTACTTCATGGAATTAATAACCCAATTAATTTTATCACTATTTAATGTGTCATCATAAATTTATTTCAGAGTGTTTGCACTCACATTTAATATCTTCAAACAAAAATATATTCCATTGATCAAGTAAATCTCTCTTCTGAGTGAAAAAAATTGAACCATTTTGCGTTTTTTTTCCAATTTATGTTGTCCATCGTTCATATTCACACTGAAACTCCATGAATCAATCATTCATGTTGATAATTGGCGTATCCACATGAATGCAACTGCATTTGATTGCAAACATGTTCTGTTAATTTTATAAGTGGTTATATACATCAATGTTGTAACTAAAACTACCAGGAACCATACCAAGCTATATTTCCCGTGGGGATTCGTGTATACGATTGGAAAAATAGGATAGAAAATTTATTTGCGACAGCCCTAACAAGTGGGTTGATTGGATGGTTGTTGAATCATGAACGAGCAAGATCGTGTTTCGTTCGCCTGAATCTACGTTCAATTGACTGTGTTCAATTGTTATACTCGAGAACTAAAGAAGGAAATAGCAAACGAAAAAGAGAAAAGTCAGTGATGAACATGAATAAATAGAGAAATGAAGAACACAGAGACAACTATTCATACTGGAATTCATTCTTTGTGTCTTTTATATCGCATTTATTTATCTCATATGCAAACGTGATATTTAACATTTACTTTGACAGCTCAATCAAAACTTCCTTCAATGAAAAAATTATCCATATCTGAATATGATATGAATATAGTCATGACATGAACAAAATTTTTGCTTCTGCAGATCGTTGTCCTGGTCGTTTCCCATACATTAAAAAAAAAACCCTTCACCAAGTGGCTTTGTTGAAAGTTATCGTACAAAAATACGAAAGACCAAAAATAAAAGACAATGACCGGCATGAATACTTCCCGTTGGACAAGCTCTGTACCAAAGATTCATGGTCTTTACTCCCTCTCTCACACTCATTCTCAACCATACCTATATGTATATATGAATGCATATATGAGGCCAGATACGAGTATGAATGAACTCATGATAGTCATACTGTATCCCTTAACTACTGTGAAATGATCGTAGAATTACACAGCAGTGGATATATGCATGCATATTTTATACATGTGCTTGGATATATATTTATATAAAATTGCAATGGAATATTTGCTAAGCTCCAGGACAATAGAATGCTGGTATTACACAATGCAAATTCACCAACCAACCCGAAATAATTCTTCATATCTATTTCAATCTTCTTTTTTTTTCTCTTATTATCTAAATGAATCCAAGTTTCAACTGACAACAGATGAAAAATTTATGGATGCGATTGTAGCATCGTAAATTGCGAGCAAAATTCGCTGTGTACTTGGTCCAAACATTTTATACGCGGAATACGTTGACTCCGGCTCCATCTATAATCTTTGTAATTCAACTCACTTGTGAATGAAAAAATTGAATCGAAAATATCGAGAGGGATATATTTACTTTGCGATTGATTTGACATATTATTTGTGAAATTTCTGAATCAGTTTCTTATCATGAAGTGTTGGGAATTCTTCTCATAAAATTAGCATCAGAAATACAAACTAGGAAACAAAAAGTAAACATCCATAGACACTTTCTACAAACGTTTAAAAAATTGTGTACATCTGAAGTTCTTTTTGAACTAATGTTCCGCTCTTTGTCTCACGAACTTCAGATTATTTTTGATAATTATGCCAGCTCTATTTGAATTGATTACTGGGACTAATTCCGGCATTAAAATTCCTTTTTTCTTTACTACGAATTTCACGCTATCACCTGTAGCCATATACAATTCTGTATACCTATCCACATAGATGTATATGAATATATAGATTAAGTATAGAAGTAAAAGACATGTTCATACAATGAAAATTCGAGAGAAGCGAATATTGGTCTCGCGACTTGGCGCCAATACGTGACTTGACTGCGAAGCAATTTTTGCATCTCGAATGCGATAACCGAAATTCTCTCACACAAGGTCCGTGATAGAACTGAGTATATGGATGTATGGATGAGAGAGAAAATGGCAGGGACGAGGTTTTAGTCCAATCTTTTTCATTCTTTCGACTATCGAATGGGGGGCAGGAAGAGAAGAATCGGTGAGGGTATAGTAAGAGCCAAACGTCGAAGGAAGAATGGCCCGACGATCAATGCTATCAGCCACATCGATCGTAGACCGTTCACCCGCATTTAGACCATTCGTGCCCCACTCACACATACCCACACATAAATATGTATCTATATAGATACGAATGCATATATAAGTGTAGTGAAAACATACCTCGGCGACCCAGGAACGCGTCAAATCCTCGAAAGCGCGCGTGGAGAGCGAGCTGCTTATCTGGCTGCGCTATCGTAAACCCGTATATACTTTAACCTCCACCGTTCTATTTTACACCTCCATCTAGACAATGAGGTTATCGCACGCATACCAAATTGGCAGCAGTGCTGTTTGCGACAACTGTGTCGGGATACTTTATGCACATGTAACATCAGCATTCAAACACTCGAGATAAGTGAGAGTTGATACGCGTATTCATTTGCTTCATGTCAATAAATTAGCCAATATTAATCAATTGATAGAGAACATTTGAATTGATGTGAAGTTGAATTATACTGTGGTGGGATATAGATAGTTTTAGATTCATAGAAAAGCTTTAGATACTGATGAGCATGATGTACTTTATTAGTGATGAATTGTTACTACTCAAATGTCCATTGCTTGTGAAATAATTAGGTGCTCCTGAATATATTATATTCCCAATTGATATAGAAGATGGAAACACTCAAACTCTTATATCCCATCATGATTCTTCTTACTTGCGGTCAATTCATTACTCTTCTTCCCCCTTCCATAATTAAAGAAAAAGTCTGTAATTATAAAGTTTCTTTAGCGAACTAATCAACGTCTGTCGAGACAGTAATAGAAAAAGGTTTGTGGTGTGAGAAACAAAAGCAGGGTGTTATAATGATGGACATCAACACAAAAATAGTATCGCATGATAAAAGGCGGCTGCAGAGAATATGACAGAGAAAATCGTACTGTTAGTGAAACAGAAGTTTCCGCGCGAAAAGAGCGCTTGCACCAAGTTTGTTCCCATGCACATATACACGTGCATACCCACACCTATATGTATATATATATATATATATCTAGTGTTGAGTTTAGCGAAGCATTTAGCTAAAGACAGTAACTCGTATGAAACTTCCGAACCCACACAATTTCCTCTGCTCTTGCGCAATATAGCTATTGAACTCTGGTACAGAATGCTTAAATCCCCAATGCACATGTGGTAGTTGTGAGATGCGCAAGACAAATTCTTGTTCATTGATGTAGGTATATAAAAACGAACTTTTATTGTGCATAAGCACATTCTTTTATCTCTCGTTATATACACCTCTTCTTTTTTCCTTTGCCTCTCCTGTATAAGTATAGTTATGATTATTGTTGTATCGCATGGAGGTTAATATCCATGTTGAATATTGTACACACAAAGGAAAACTCACGAAAACAGTTTATTTTTTTTTTTTTTCTTTATTTTGAGTTTTCACATGAGTTTTCATTTAAAATAATTATCACAATTGTTTTATTAGATTTCTGGTGATTTATTCAATATGTTTATATGTTAACGCAAAATTCGTGCACCAACTGTCCAATGAATTGGGGTAAATGGCAATTAAATGTAGCATACCATCAACTCTTGTGTCAAACCAGAAATTCCCCGGTGAATGGAGTATAGTCGAATGCATCTAATACTCCTAACTCAAAGTGGTGGGCGGTGAACCACTATTCGACTATCTATTGTCTAACAGTGAAACGAATCCAAGAGTAAATACTCTTGCGCACAATAAATCCACCGAAGCACATTGCCCACCGAGGATTACCGCGAGTTTACTCGTTTCAAACAAAATTACAATGAGGAAAATCAATGATTGTAAGAAAGTATTTTCTATTGAGATGTTGAAAGAATAAAAGAAGATCGCTTGAGTACCATTAATTTCAACTATTAGTGAAAATTACATTCATATTATTCCATTATTTCTCATCTTATAGAAGATCTCGAGAAAAATACGAAATAATGAACAGTAAAGTGATATTTGAAATGCGCATTTTTTATTATGGTAAAAGATCATTACTTTTCCCTGCAAACTGTGCAGAAATAATTTCATCATAATATTCCATTAATTTTTAAATAAATTTTTCGACAAGCTCCGTCGCTGTATAAACTGTTGCATTGTTAAATCTTAAATAGATTAACTTTATAATGAGACTATCCGCTACATAATTTAATATCAACCATCTCGGTGACACAGTAGATCTGGAATGCATTCATATTGCAATGCATCAGTGATGTTCTACATTCCTTTCCTTAGTTTTATAAATGTTCAACCGAATACTCTAACAGAGGATGGAGAAATATGAAATATATATAATTATTAACGTGATGCAAATCTTAAAATATCTGATAAAAGGAATTCTTGTAAAAGTCAATCGATAATGATGCCACAAGATTTTTCACAAATATTGGATCAAAATAGAAACTGACATCTATTTCAAATGTGAAACGATATTTTCTCGCATCTTTCTATGAATGAGGCGAATTAAATTATGTGAAAGATCAATTGTGTCGAAAAAATAGTTAACAATTATCTGACAGTTGCGTATAAACACAAGTGCTTGAAATAAGATATCTATCAATACATAATAATAGAGTTCCATGTTGAATTGGAAGCGAAAGGTGTTTGATAACATTTGTGCAAAAATATCTTCTACTCTATTATATGATCGAAATATTTTTCCATCACAAAACTCAAATAGCACTTGTAGCAAATTTGATTCGAAATTGATATTTATTCAAATGTAAAAAGAAGTATCCATGACATAAAATATATACGAGCACAGTTATGACATGAAAATAATTATACATATAAGTTCGATGGCCAAATGCCAGTCATTGTCTTTATATATATTTATATACACTGCAAATCAGATGCGAAGCTCAGGCGTCGCATCAAAATGCATTATTCGCATGCGAAGCTTACGTATAAATAAAACATATTTCCAAGGAGAAACATTACAGTAGCACAAGAAAATCTCTAGATATTTCAAAATGTATAGCATTTTGAATTTCAAAACCATGAATTTATTCCATTCAACAATAGATTGCATGATAGCTGTGTTGGAAGCATTGTTATGCTACACCACATCAACATATATACATGTATATACATATAAGTATATACGTAAGGAGATACTCATACATGGCAATCCACATGCGCAATTAAATATTGTTAAATTCCACAAAATTGATTGAAGATGGAGTGAGAAATAAATCATTATAAAGAGTGGCTGGGATCCAAGGGATGAAAATAGAATGCGAAAGAGCTATATAAAACGAAAGTTGTGCTGCCTAAATAATTCAAATGAGTCGAGACAAAATCGAAGCTGTAGCATTGGTGCAACAAATCGACTCGTTATCGATAGAAATGGTAAAACGCGAAGCGCGTGCGTAACACATTGAAAACTAATTTGCACCACTGGCCAATTCAACGACAATGAATTGCATTTTTCAACGACCAATCCGATTGAACACTCTCGATGTACATCGCGCTCTATTGAATATATATCATATATACCTATAGATATTTTGGTATGGAGAGTATTTCAACCGTAAAAGACTGCACTGTAAAAAATCATTGAATTAGGTTGGTACCTCTGTAACGTATTTTTCCAACATTCTTTTAGTATCCAATGTTTTCTTTGTGTCGGCTACAATTGGTTTCGTTTTTTTGTTTTCTTCTTCATTGTTTTTCTGACAAGAAACTATCTCTTGTATTCTGACAAAGGATCACATCGTTTAATTTCAACATCCGTCTTTGACAAGAGACTAGTTCAATATAACTGAGATTCGAAAGGACAATTTCCAAACGGAAATGTGGTAGATTTGTTCCGTTGGATAGAATCCAGGTGAATCACGAGAACATAAATTTGCAATTCATTCTTCGGTTGACAAAACTGAATACAACTATATGGAATGAGATGAAATGTTCAATTGCCAAGAATTCAATGAAACAAGTAATATCAGTAAATGTTTTTTCAAACGCCAATACTTAAATAAATTCCATCAGGATGTATCCATAGAGATGAATTCAGTTATAGTATCATGCTAATTACATTTCAGGCGGAAAGTATATCATCAATTAAAATCTCTGTAAAATTTGCCGTCAATTATCAAAACAATTGGCAGTAGCTGAACAAAATGCTGCTAGAAAAATTGTGAATCAATTTTTTCGCTAATTGTATGTGCCAAGAGAATCCAGCAGCGTTAGAGCATAATTATTCGTATTATTACAATTGGTTTCAATGGAACGAAAAAAAAAAAAAAAAAAAAAAAAAAAAGATTAAAAAAAAAAAAAAAAAAAAAAAAAAAAAAAACTGATGAAAGAAAGGCTTAACATTTGACTCGACCACATATACATATTTGGAACTTGCAGCTATGTATGTCCGTGACGAATAGGGCGAAACTTACACATGGGGGAAAGTTTAAAATGACCGTAATTTGTTAATGTGAACCATTGACATTTCATCGATTATTCTTTCATGCTTTAACTGACGTTATCCCGTCCAATTCTCTTCAGCAACCAACTATATACGTCGCAAACTAATGAAAAAAACTGAACAAAATGAAATTAAATTCTATCCCATCTATTGTCGCAGCGTGTTAACCTAGAAGAAAATTCAATTGTTGCATTGACCACGACCATATCATGAACCAAACTACTCACTATGATGTTACCGTCATTGTTGAAATAGTATTTATCGTATAACAGCAGTGCGATTGACGGAAAAATACGGATCGACACGCAAATGTCTTATTTCTCCCCATATGTAAACACCTCAATACTCTTCCTTATTCAAAATAAATATTACTTAGAAGAAATATTATACCTCCAAAATACAAATTTTATTCTGATTTTTGGTCTAATGAATAAGATACGACCTTCGATATACACAAAAACAAATTTAACAGTACGTAATCGAATGCTCCTCTAACAAGTGAAATGGTGTGACGTCAGGAGATACATATAAAGTCTAATATAGCTTCTGGAATCAAATCACGAAGTTGAACTTCCTTGAAACTAGTTTTCCCATGATACGCTCGTCCTTCTTTTTCTATTTCTATATACTTCATCATGATAAAAGTAACGTGAGAGGTACACGCGCAAGAAAGAGAGCAATTGCACACAGGAACACCAAGGGAGGTCGACAGAGAGAGAGAGAGAGAGAGAGAGTGAGAGAGAGGGAGGGAGGGAGATCAGGAAAGAGTTTGCGGAAGCTCCACGGGTTTTCTGCATACGGCGCACACCCGGGCGTGGTCCTTGATTTACTCTGGGGCGGAAAATATTCGAAAATTTACGGGGTAGGTGGAATACAGATTGCCCCTCGCGGTGGCGCGCTAGTGGCCACTACCAAGTTTTCTACGTGTGTATCCCATGACTATGATGCCTTTTTTTTTATCTCCATCTCCTGCTCTATCACACACTCGCTTGCACTTACCCTATGCACCTCACTTTCTCTTTATCTCTCTCTATTTCTCCATTTATCTCTCTCTCTCTCTCTCACACACACACATACACACATATTTGTTCTTGTTGTCGTACTCGTTATTTTTCTCTTTTTGCGCGACCCGCGGCGTACTAGATCGCCCCTCACGGCCGCCACCGTTCTGTGCTTTCCTTTTCCCTTTTTTTTTTGTTTTTTTTTTTCGTCCCTTTCCCTCCCGCTGACTCAACTAAAACGACTCCGCAATTACTCCCCGAGGATCGTTACACCCTGGGAAACAATCCTGCAGCTTGTAGGACGAAACTTATACGTACGTAGGAACGAGTTAGGTTCAACGGCTGCAAGGGCAGTCGTTTAAACGCGCGCGCATTCACTCTTATAGCTCTCTGTCTAGCTCACACTCGCTTTATTTTAACGCCATTTCATTTTCAACTGCTACAAAGCAACCAGCCGACAACTGTTTGCGCCCCAAACTAATGCATGAAACAAATGTATGTATGAACAGAAGAATACATACATCAATTATTTATTTAATTTCCCTGATTGTCTCGAATTAATTGACATGCCATATAGAACCATTAGTCGAATGTGATATTTATCTTTTTTTATACTTTAAATGAATCCACAATAACAATCGTGGATGACACGATCTGTGGGGCAACAATGAATTAATTACCAAAGTATTCTGAATTTTATATTTCAATTATAACGATTAAAAAAGAAATTATTCTGACATAGTCGACAAGATGAACTCAATCATTAATTAACATCTATGTAACATGTTTTTTTCAGTTTTTTATTCTCGTAGAATATTCAAAATGAGCTCGCAACAATAATTGTGAACTCGTGTGAAACTATGCTGGTGTAAGCATTCGTAACAATGTGCGCATCAACCCAGTGCAATGGTCAAAATTTCAAATGCATCGTTTCACGTTCAAGGTATATACAGTGAGTTCATTTTGCAACAAGACAACTCCATTTCACTACTAACGAGTTTGGCTTTTCATTTCCATTGCAATATAGTGTCACCGAGCGTACCAGATGAAATTGCGGCAAACTTTCATCAACAACTTTTGCCTTTATGTATATTTGTTAGGATAGAGAAAATATATGACGATCAAATAATATCGTCATCATGATTGCCATCTCCATAGTAATATCAATTGCCACTTGTGTATGTCTGTTTGTTTTTATATCTCTTGATTTAACAAATTGATTGAGTTCCGGACAGGTAGAATTGTTGAATTAATCCAACAAATAAGAAAAGATGTAAAGGTGAGAAATGGATATGTTATTTATTGTTCGATTTCATTCGTTTTTCTATTCTCCTCACTCGTTTTACACACTATATATTATTCTGAAAATTAGTTTTATTAATTTTTGACACTTTCTATACTCTATTTAATGTTTATATGATGAAACTTTCACCACTATTTTGTCAAACAGACAATGAAGAATGCAATAACAGTCGTTAATCAAACGAAATTGATACGCAATGATAGTTTACTTCGAGTCCCGACGTCTTGCAATTCATACGTTCGACGGTTCATCATTAATTCACTTCGTTTATGTATGTAGCAATCGAATTTCATCATACGGATTATCATTATAGAATTCTTCCTGGATTATATTAAACTTGACCTATTGAGTATCAGTTTGACGTGAGGTCAATTATCATCGATTCAGACCAAGATGAAAATGTTAAATCCAAAAGTCGAAGGTAAATGAAGAATTTAAAGATGGAACATGAGCAAATGAACGCTTTGACATTTATCTTCTTTAGATGGCGAATATTTACTTCATTTGATTCGGAATTATCGAAATTTTACTGTAAATTTTTTTCTCTACAATACCTCTTTTTCACCACAAACGACTTCAAAGTGCTGCTACATATGTACCAATAGAGATGTATTGGATATAATTAAGCGTTCAATTAATAATAAATGTTCTATAATTTACATTAATTGAGGACATAAATGGAACACAATATTGATTAAATTCCATAGGCAAAGCTGAACTTTATAACTACATATACCACATGTCTCGTGTATCGACTGGGCGCAAGAGGAGAGGAACGATGGGAGTGCTCTACCAGCAAATTGCACTAAATAACCCTGCGGAAATCCAATAATTTTGATCACTTTCATCAATTCCCTATTTTTGGCATCTTTACAGAAAAATTATTCGGCAACAATCCAAAAATCTTTTACTTGGATAACGATAAGTCTCATGATTTTTTGCTCTATTCTTAAATTATTCCATATATATATTTATATCTATCTAGAGAAATTCATTAACTACAGTTGCACTGATGCATACTGCTAATGAGAATATTGCATGGATGAACACTATATATCCAGCAGCAGTGAAAACACGAACATGTTTTCATAACATAAAAAGATAATTATCGAAAACTCATCAAATTTTTATATATCAATGATGTGTGAATTCAGTATTCATCGAAATTATTTAATCTTCTGAACTAGAGTATAGCGATTTCACACATAAACGTTTCATATACATGTATGAATGATTATTTATATGATTAAATAATACATAAAAACATAAAATTTTGTACATGATGAACTTATTATGGCTTATCGCTTTGATGAACATAGATAATCACGCAGACCTTTCAAAGTTCTTCAAACAGATAGACTTGAATATATCCAATTTATATAGAATTCACTGGGCCATATCAATCCCAATCTAAATACTTGAATAGCCCTGTGGCAATATGTCATGTCACAAGAACCCCCGTCTCTGTGCGGTTCGCTCTCTGGCCTTTTACATGTCCTACGAGGAATTATGTTTGGAATCTAATTGCAATCATGTTTGTTCATGAGCGATGAAAGATATTCATCACGAAAAAGAATGTGTGAATAAACGAAACATAGTTCAAATATTAACATGTTTGTTCATACAATATTATTTATGAATGTAGAGAGGGGTTGCGAAAGAGGACGCGAAAGATGTGTATCTTGTGTCGGGACATTTTTCATAGCAGGTTAGTCCAAATATCATATTGAAAGTATTTCTACGTGAAATGAAAGACGCAGAAGTTTTTTTACCTGAATATTATGACAATTTATGATTTACAAGAGTATCACATGATATCCTTTCTATCAGGAACATTCCTATCTACTACATTATAAACCACAAATTCTTGTTTTTCATTCTGAAAGGAAAATGTTGACACAAAGGTAGACTGCGTGGACAGTTATTGTTCAATTCCATATCATTTAGTTTCTATTTTTGATGTTAAGTCTTGCCTTTTTTTTCCATTTGTTTTTTCGTTTTAATATATAGACGTTGAACTGACCGAACGCAACCATCTGTATTCACGATCTATGAGAATGCTTTTAGCGTTTTATCACCCGGGCCACTTCTGGGCGTTTCTGACTCTCCTCCTTTATCCTCGACATTCGTAGTCTCGACGGCACTCTCACAGTTTTGTTCTTCTTCTCTATTTTCATATACATAGATATATCCATGCATTTTTTTATTCCATTTCTTTGAGATTCAACCAATACAAATGGATTCATTCTAAAGTATTCCGATTTTATCTCATTTCATTCGCTACGTTTTTTGTTCATTGACACATTGTCAGCAAGAGAATCCTAAATTTTTTTCAATGAAATACAATGCAACATTGTTACAGCGTCATTATAACGTTAAACTTAAACTTTTCATTGGATTCACTTCTATTTCCATGTGCTTTTTTTTGCCTTATCTTCAAACCGAGATAACAACGTAATTGAACTTCTGCAAGGAATTTTTATTTGCATTATTGGCGAGTGAAATAGAGTGTGACGTTGGTGGATCGAGGCTGGCGAGAAGATATACAGTGGGTACATTGGTGTAGTAGCCAAGAGCTCGGAAACACTTTAGCCAAAACTCCCAAGTTGGGTTGGCCAAAAACGCATCAATCAAGTCACGACTAAATCGCTCCATATATCTATCTATAGTTGTAGAACAAAATATAAGAGAAATAAAGAACTTCACTTTAATGAATGCTACTCTTTTTTTATTCATCGATCATCACATTAAAATTCACTTTATTTCCTGAAAAAGTGATAAAATCAATGGAAAGTATTTATGAATCGTGGAGAGAGTTTTCTTCATGCATTTTCATTTTTTCAATACTAATAAATATCGTGTGAATGAGAACAAATGGGTGTGCATGAATCATTTTTTTTTTCTTCGATTCACCACTGCCAAAAAACGTGTTTATTACCATATACTTTTTCATTTTTTTCTGTGTGAGGGAATCAGATGAATAGTTGTAACAATTTCTGGGCGTGGAACTATGGAATTTTCAGTCTTCCACAAAAATGATATCAAAAATTCAAATCCTAGAATATTAAATTCACAACATTTAAATTACCAATACTAAAACTCTATTCGAAAGAAGCAAGCATAACTATTTTCAAGTTTCTTTTTCTTAGGTCGGGATTCTATCCGAAATTATTCTTCCTCACCTCTCTCGCGAAGATACCAATTTTTCTAGCATGAACACTCCATTAATATTACTCACACAATTCACAGCACAACTTGTACTGAAAAATAAACCATTAGGTGGGAACGAAAAAAAATAATAAATAAACATGCCATTGGATAAGTGAAAAATAAATATGTGCGCCATCCATTATCGTGACATTAAAGTGGTTTGGAAGGTGTTGGCGATGCTAACTGGGTAAGTAAGCATCCCAAGAGACCAGTGGTTTAGAGAAGAAGGATGAGATCCAAGTTAAGACAGCGCTACATATATGTATATATGTATGTGTGCGTGTGAGATGTGTATATGTCTCGCTCGAGACAAACGTCCTTGAACCTTACCAAACGAATTTCCTGGTATGTTTCCCTAAGGGTATGTTTTTACCTAATCCTTCAAATGACAAATCACATATTTAATGGCATCCATTCGACCCTATTAACACCAATGTTTGCCATTCAATTTTAATTCATTATCACAACTTTTCACATGGAATCAATTAATCAAATCAACTTGATTGAATAAACAATATGCCGAGAATTGAAATTTCCAGGAAATAATTGGAAACGCACACAAAAATGTTATTGATTATCAATATTTAATCGGACAAAAACTAACCTTTCAATGAACTCAGTTTGCACGTATGAATTGTGAATATAAAATTCAAATCAAACATATGAGTTTACATAATATTACAATATCGTTTCCGAAATGAAAACACAAATATCATTTGAGAAAATTGAATGTATATAATCGAATTCTGAGTCTCAAAATATGTTATAGATACAATTATAATTTTACAAACATTCACCCGAACTTCCATTTTGATGATAGAAAATCAAAAGATGACATGGATGAACATATGTCATAGAAAATGGATGATTATCTATGTTATTCAATTGTGATTCACATCATGTCAGTGATTGACCCATAGAATTAAACAATATCAATTGTAATATAAGTATCTGAACATACAAATACAACATTTCTCATCACGTCATTGGCAATGCACTGCGACGTCACAGCTTAAAGAAATAAGAAGAAATAATGAAAGAATGCGGAGAAGAGAGGTATTTATATATATATATATATATGATATAGAAAAGAGGTTGATGGTCTAATGGCGAGTGGCAGGAACTTCTTCTCCCCTGTGACTGTGGAAAAAGAAAGTCGCTCGGCTAACCCGGACATTCTATGGTACATAACGAAAAGTGCTTCGGTGCCGAATCGATAATCGTCGAGAACTGGGAATTGCTCCCGCACAATGGGTATAAGTATAGGAGCAAAGCTATACTGGCGCGTCCCAGAATCTTTCTGGATGATCGTTGAGGAATTTTTCGTTTGGCATCCGATGAAATTTATGGCTGGGTCACAGCTTGGATCGGCATGAACAGCGCGCGCTTGCGGCCCCGCCAATGCTTGCGCTCTTGTTATCGTTTCGAACCTTTTGGCCTCATTGATTCAACAATGAACAGTGTACTTAACAATGTACGCCATGCATTAAAGCCACACCACGAGTAGCTACGAGTGAACTGACCATACTCACTTTGTGCCACCCACTTGTTATACCTCTATTTATTGATTACTATACATATATATCATTACGGCTTTGATGTTACAAAACGCAAGTGCATGAATATTCTGTTTTATTAACTACACATTAGAGTGATGAGAGAATTATGGACCGATACATTACGCATAATATGAAAAATTCATGAATTCTCATTCATTGAGAAGAAATTCAAACTACAAGAAATTTTTCTGATTCCATAAATTGATCATATATGCAATCTTATATACAGCAGTACAGTGCAATTTTCTTTGTCAATTCGTGTTATGTTAATCCAATTGATTAATTTTAAGCAGAGTAACTAATATGCGATGAAACATCGGTCCACTTCGACTTCGTTGGACATTTAATATTAATAATTTAAATATTTGTTGACATTTATTGCTTTGGAACCCTTTGTTTGTACCATGAATATGGATTGTTTCAAACTAAATATATACATATTATTACATACAAACGTGAATCGAAAACGAATTTCGGAAATGGCATAGCCATTTTCCCGAACATTCGGAAAACGTGAATGGAAGCAGCAAATGAGGTAATACACGATCCAATTTGATGACTCGATACACATGGCTGAACACAGTTCGCGCCAGAGTAATTATTAACACCAATTGCATTGCAATTAAACAACGCGCGCACTCTGTGTTTCTTTATTTTACTCTTCCTATCTATCCCACTCCCGCATATGCACCGTTATCATTGCATTCCGACGCGAAACTCGAAATTCCTCTTCTACGATCTTAGCAAAATATTTAATTTAATTTCACTCTTCACATCATTTATTAAATTACCTTCACTTCATTTTGTTTGTCGCAGCCTTTGATAAACTTTCTATCTTGCTTCAGAGTCGATAGATAAATTAATTCAATTGCATCCTACATTATCAGTACATTGAGAATTATTATAGCATATAAACTTCCTAATTACCATCGATATATTGCAAAATGATGGATTTCCCCCAATTCGCTCATAAATTTAATTAATACACATGAATTCCATATACATTCAGATTATATTAATTATTCATCGAATCTCACTTCATTCTCTTCATACACGTTGTTATACAATATGTAAAAGTCCAATTTATAACAATTTATAACGCTCGCCTCCTAGGTATTTACTAAGCGGAATGTTTTGTCGAAATAAATTCTCTGAAAATAAATGTTTTCCTGTTGATATTCACCAATTTACCTGCACAAATTATATTATTATTTATCCAACCGAGTATAAAGGTTTGACTTTTGTGTTGATCATTCCATTTCCCAATAAGACGAAAATTCTGTCAGAATTTCGTGTCTTTGTGAGAAACATCAATTAATCAGCAATAAAAAATTCAGAGGTTCATCGAAAATAATCATTGCAGTAGCCGACTCATTTAAAGTGAGGAACATCATTAAAATTATGCGAATATTTTACATCTTCTATGGAATGTTAAGTTTTTTGTATGCATATGACGATGAGCGGAAGTTAGAAGAGACGAAAAACATTGCAATCTTCTTCTCATACAATGCTCCTCATTAATTTCGCTATATCTACAAGTGAAATGATGAACAAATATACTCAACTACGTAGTTGCGAGCTTGCCGCAGTGTACATAGATAAATTTATACGAGCACCAGATATTTTTTATGACTTATGTGTATCATGGATAACAACAAACAAAATATAGAGAAAAACTATCTCATGCGGATAATTTGATACGGAATTGTTGTAACACCCAATTGTTGGCTTCGCTTGTCATGATTTTGATTTATCATCTCTGTGGAATTCAATACCTTAGTAATCAATTACGATGGCTTCAAGCCTATCAATGATTAGTTCTATTAATTCTCAATACGAATAATTTTGTGAAAATTCTATTTAAGTAGAAGAAAAAATTGCCAGCTGTTAGTTATTGCATTTAAATAAATGAAATTAATCGAAATTTATTGGAATATAATGAGAAATATCATGACTTCGAGATTAAGAATAAAACAATTGTTTGCTCAACATAATATGATATATTAAATACATGAATACAAACATATATATATATATAAGGAAAGATGCGTATTATATTCGCCAAAACTCGGAGAGTTTATTTGACAAGCAGTACCTACAGTTTCAATCAACTCGTGTACATGCAGTGCGCGCGATAGTCACTCTACTTCGGAATAGGGAGCTTTATTCGTGTCTCGATGCAAATGTTGCTTCCTACATGCATATACAACACACCTACGTGCACTCACACTCACACTCACTTCATCTACCTCATTCTCTCTCAACCAAAGCTCTTGGCAAATATCCACGAGAGTATGCGGGGTCATCTTTTGTTTCAGAATAATTGCTTCCTACGAATTTCCTAGCGCTATATACGAAAACCCGGTACAACTGTTTAGTACGCACAACGACACTTCACCTAATACATGTCGCATTGTAATCGAATAATCACACAAGTTTCCGATTTTTATGTTCCATGACATCATCAATTATAAAACGATTTCAGTCTGCTGAGTTCGTTTGTTTCCATTTTCACTACAATAGAAATGTTATTTATACAATTCATTATTGATAATTCATTTGTAATAATTACTCAACCAACACAAATGGACTTCTTCGATTCTCGTAAAGTCATATGAAAATGGAATTTTACGCAAACACTAAAGTTAGTTAGCTGTCAACGTTGATGCTAATCGTCGAAGCGGAACTTTGCATTACATTATGTCTCGGTTGAAATGCTATGCTTTAATATTTTATCGTTAATAATAATTCCCCACTAAATCTCATTAGATTATCATGCAATTAGTTCCATCATAACCAGTTGACAGACTAATGAACAGGAGGGACATTAATCATATTATTAATTGATTACAATGTCGCATGACTATTCTTTAAAAGTGACAATTTTATTTAATGTTGTAAGATAATATCTCTGCACACGAAAATCCGTATGCGGAAAATTGCAACAATTGATGAAGAATTAATTAATAATGCTGTCTAGTTGGTACGAATCCATCTGATTATCTTGTCTTATCAGTTTCCAAACTGATTTTTCGTCACGTAACGAAAGAAATATCTGGTCTATTAGTTACAGTATCGATGACATTGATGGCGATGTTATACATTTATATAAAAATATAACTGAACATTTAGTTCTATTGTAGAGATTGCAGTCACGCGTGATAAAATCGATATTTTGTGGATCGTAACACCGGCAATTGCCATTTGGGCAACGCGAACAGAAAGTTATGGCCAAATGAAAGAGTCGGTGCGAGGATTCGTTGTCGTATAACCACTGTTGCGGTTGAGCCATACAATCATTCTAGTATTAAAGCAAACATTATTTTTTTATTTCTCTTTTATCATTGTATATGTTTTTCATTATCTTTTCTTTCCCCATACATGTACACAAGCTTACAAATATTTTTTTGCCACATGAAGAGTAATACCATCTGATGCATTGTTGCAAGAACTTTATAGAATGTTGAAATTCAAATGAAATGTTCCAATGATTATCCCTTATTTTATTTTTCAAAAAAAATAAAGTAACAAATTTTCGTGAATGGGCGGTGCCATTTTATTTGAAATTTCCATAAAGCGCAGTGAGATACGATGAAAGCGCTGAAAAAAAATACGAATGTAACAGAGTAAATGGAAAAGTAGATGCAGACGTGCCGAGTGTACGACGTGTATGTCGATCGTTAGATTCGTATTACCATTTTGGCCTGAGGGCACCTGTGTCCCACACAAACTCTCGCTCGGTGAGTGCTCTAGATCTAGTTGGCGTGACATGAGTCTTGCGATTTGTAGTTGCAGTATACATAGGTGTTTGTGTGTATCTATACGATAAATGTATCTATGTATATAAATAGAGATACAATCCTATGGGGATTATTCGCCCAGGCCTCAGTGACGTTGCTCGACCAATCGTTTCTAACGTTACTGTCTTTATTTATGTTGTCGAATAGGTACATCTCCCGCAAGAGAAATTCGATCGTGTTTGTACGACATCAATGTCTCTATTTTTCCTTTTTCACATTCGAAAAGTCACATTACAAAATAAATTTTTTCATTATTTTTCATAGATCGCGTGACTACAATCAAAATTTTTGGGTTATAAATATTCCACGTTTTTAGACCAAATAAACAAAAGGATAAATCTTGCATTTTTCAGTAGTTCGATCATTGACTCAGGGATTGGCAAACAATTGAATTAAAACTGTGCTCTCAATAATTAGAGTAAAAGGGAAACGGAGTATATCCGAATTTTCATCTTTATATTTTAATGAGTTATTTATTTAACTGATTTATGATATAATTCGTTTAATGTACTTCTAAAATGATCCGAAGTAGTTTGAGTACTCCACGTAGCTCGGAAGAAAATTCCTCTCTCTCTCTCTCTCTCTCTCTCTCTCTCTCTCTCTCTCTCTCTCTCTCTCACCCTGATATTTTTCTCCCACTTATACTTATTAGAAAAAAGAAATAAAAAAATTTAATAATGATTGGCCATGATTTCTGAGATATTAAATTGAAAATGTCTGCTCCATCATTTGCGCAACGTGATTGAAATGTTTTATTGATTTCGGTGATTAATGTCGGTAGAGCGCAAAAAGCGACATTTAACTTTACGATTTCTCATAGATGATATACAAAGAATAATAAAATATGATAAAAAATGAGTTCAGAAATGAACTTGTGACAGATAAAATTAAATATGCTGAAGGTGAAATAAAGAAGCATTGTATTGTGGAAAACATTAAATCACACGTAAAAATGAAAATGCACAGGTCACAAGACGACAGATAGGTATAAAGTCTCTTCTTTAAGTGAGACTCATAAATCGTGTTGGAAAACGTGCGGGCATGAATTTATATTCATCCCGAAGGCGACGAAGTAAAGAAAAACGCATCGCCGTAGCTCAACGTCACGGCTTTTTTCTGCGTTGAACTGCGCCACCTTTCCACATTCATTGAGTCCACAAGCTCATCTACCATCTATTCAAAGAAAACAAAATGAATATAAATGAATAAACTTGAAATACAAAATAAAACAAAAAGAAGTTCGATATATGGAAGGGTACAGGAAAATATTTGTTAAGTGATTGAGTGTCATAGAAGGGATGAATGATACACAAGTAAAAAATCAATGAGTAAAAAAATTATAAAATTATCGAAACTCCTTGTCAACGTCTCAACGAAAAATCGTCAACCATAATATATTGATTATAGAAGTCAATCGAGTCATTTATAATCCAACGTAAATATATATAATAATATTTTTAATGAATATTTGATGCCTACTCTATCTATTTATATTCATTTGTTAAATATGAATATTTTAATATTCGAATTTTGAACTAAATTAAAATCACTATATTTGCTGCAATATTGAATTTTAGAGTGAGGAACAAAAATTTAATCGCCAAAGAATAATTAAAAAATGATAATACCACGGGAATGTTACTGAAAAACACGAGGAATAATAAATTATGACAGTTATGTAGAGGACTACTCTCGAGGGTAAATGTCACTGGGGCGACATAAGCATTGGTGACACACGAGAAACGGTCACTGTGTATAGTGCTATGAGTATAGAAAGACCATGAGACACGGGTCAGAAAAGGATGATGGCACTCAGTTCCCTCAGAGACCAAGCTCAGTCCCTGCTCTCATTTGCGATCTTATATGCAGTGCGCACATTATATTATATCACTCGTACTCGAGTATGCTACGAATGTTAAACATTAAAACTCTTTATTTTAAGATTAAGGGGCAAAACATAAACCCCAACGGTTATCGTCAATTAACTAACTAACTATATGAGCGTATCACGAATTTTACCTCATATTGTAATGAAATTTATATAATTCTTCAACATTCACTCATTTCTCATCCGTTATGCTATTCATTTACTTTTGTCCAATGAAATTTTCATGAATAGCGACTGGCATTCGCACCCACTGTTAAATATAATCCGGGATTTTCACAGTGGGAATAGTCACAGGGCCGTGGGAATTTTCATTCGGTTCCACGCCCAAAGCTCGAAACGTTGCTGGATCATGTGGACGCAAATTTTTTTTATCCTCTTGTTTTTTCCACCTATATTTTGTTCGCCAAATAAATATGGCAATGGAGAGAATATTTCACTTTTTTTCTACATTCAATACAATATTCCTCTGTTCAATTATCACTAGTTGATAGAAGTGACAATCTTATTGCGTATAGGTTTATTTGTTGAATTATTTTCATTTTCACATTGTAAATTCCATATGATGTATAATACGCGCATGTTCATGAAAGTTAAATCATTATAATGCGATTAAATGTTTGTTTTTGCAGACGTGCCAGACCCACCGGGACGTCCCATCGCCACCAACTTCACATCACGCTCCGTAACAATCTCATGGGCGCCAAGCGAGAACTCCCACAACAATCCAATTTCACACTACATAATCAATGTCAGGTGAGTCATGTATATTGTATAATTCATATACATATATGAATGGGAACAAAATGAAAATATTGTGTGACGGTCTTTACTGCAATAATTCGATTATTGCGACATAACAAACATTGTTGGCACGGCGAGAATAAAGATCTGTTATAATGATCAATATTTTACAAACTACACAGCAATTAAATGTTATCCAAGACTTTGACAGAATGAATATTACAATAATCTGCTCTCTCATTTTAATAGTAGCCGAAAAAAATCAACTATCCATTATGTTTAATGAGACACATTAATCGCTCGTGAATATCTAACTTGAGGAACACGCGAATATTGGATTAATTTTTAATGAACCCGCGTCAGATAAGATTGAAATTTTGAACCTTCCAATTGATGATTGAGCACTGCTATTTATAATACAGTCTAACGGCGATAACTGAAGCCGAGGAAATTCGAAAGCTGAAGACGACGAGCCAATGCTCTGATTGGGATGTCCAATATGAAATAAAATAGAGGAGAGATATAGAGACACTAGCTGGCATTCCTAACCACTGCTTGCGTTCCCTCTCTATCCGTTCCGGTACGCAAAGTTTCATTCGTCTCGCGTTTCTCATCTCGAAATGACAAAATTTCAAAATACAATAAATCAAGTTCCGATTTTCATTGCATGTGGGTTTGAAAATAACGATTCTTGTTACAAATATTTATGATTACATTAACATTACCGATTAATTATCGCGCCACAACTTATATATGAAGCAGCAGAGTTCGTTGGATTAACTTCAAATGATGTTTTTATAATAAACTGAGTTGAAAGTGGAATTAATCGAATAGGTGCAGACCTATAGATACGATAAAGTTTTGCATGGAGCTATACACTCAATGAGTTCGAATATGATGAGCAAATATAATGGATTTCTAGACTAATGGGTATTAACTTCTCAACAGGCAGCAGAGTCGCACTGATAGCATTTTCAATTGAAAAAAATGTTTTTCTCTTTCTATGAAAATAAATACAAAAATAAGAGGATTGAAAACTCACGCACTCGGCCATCTCATGGCTCATTTAATTCAAGCGTAGTTCACTGATGAAGTTTCCAAGTAGAATTAGTGACCGTGTGTGAGAGAAACAAATTTCACATTTTTCTCTTCTACAACAATTATCTGTAAACAATCCAGTTTTAAGAGGAAAGGAGGTACAATTTTCTTTCTTCCCTGCCTCATTATTTCTAGCACGTTAAACGTAGTTCTTTCGAACTCAGCAAAAACTTCATTTTTTGTCGAAGACATTCCATCTTCCTTCCTGAAACTTTTTATTCCGGAATAATTGTCCATTTCGAAGTTTCGTTATACCCATTGCACGGGAAACCGTTTAAATTACTTCTGACGAAATAAAATATGTCCTAAAATATTAATCTGTGGTAAAGATATTCCAATATAATAATTTGCAAAGTTTGTGGCAATCTAATGTAATCCCACAATGCTATCACAATTTCTATGCAGATTTATCGATTAAGAGTGAGTCGTACTTTGGATTCTAATAATGAAATAAAGTTTCGTGTGGAATATAATAATGGCAAATCAATTATCCTATTTACTTTGTATATCCGACCAATCACGCTAATAATGATTCAGCAAAGGCGAAAACCTTAAACTGCAGGAATGTTCTCCGACACTACTCTCAATTGAGACTTTGTTTGTCTTCTCGTCGTTTCGATATATATTTAGGAATATCCAATTTCCATCACCCCCTTTTGACTTCATTTTCTGTGAGCAAAAAAAATTGAACTTAATGAAAGCTTATCTAATATTGTTTCATGCACTCTTCAGCTTTTGTTTTTATCCTCTTTCATTTTTCCATTGCTCCCGAATTTCTTTCATACAGTTCCCTATATTGGAACAGGAATAAAGTCAAAATAACCTCCTATTATTTTTAATATAATTCTCATGTGGAATTCACATCTGCGAGCTATTAAAATGTTGCTCTAACATTTTGCAATTTATTCAAAACATTTCCGTTCCAATGAATTAATATTATCTATAGGTTCATTCAATTATTAGCATATACGAATGTTTAGATACATACACAATTACATAGAAGTTATATGGAATATCCGTATGTATAGAAGTGAGCATGTAAATGTGTTTCGTGCTGGCAGGAAACGTGATATAATATACCAGCGAAGATATTTCGCGAAATGAGAATCCAACGAAGCTTATCTGGTGCAGAAAGTGACGTTCGATTATCCCACCGAAGCACACTCTAAATATATATGTATAGTTATATACATACACTCATACAGACATACACATACACCAATTTCGCCAACGCGCCTTCATTTCACAACGCTCACTTGTTTCTAACACACGAAACTTCAAATGAGTTGGACGAACTGTGCTCCGCCTTCCGTTACTCGAATATACGGATAAGTACATAGCCCATGGCAGAATCCATAGAATCTAAAAGAGAACTCAATTGTCGACAAGTGCAAACGAATGAGAGGGATGAAAACGGAATAAGTGAACAAGAACGAATGGATATACAGAGTGAAAGGAATGGCAAGAGAAAAAATGAAGAACCCAAAAAATAGGGGAACAAAAAAAAACAAGTGAAGAATGATAGTGATAGAGTGAATTAAAGAATATAAGGGTGAGAGTGTGAGTCAAGTGAAAAAGAAGTTGCGAAATGGAATAAAAGCTAAGAAAGCCCAATATCTAGCCCCAAAAGTATATTCGTTCTCGCGAGAAATACCATTTCGTCATGAATGGTGCTCATAGTGATAGTCGTATAAAGGGCATGATGCTAAAATTGCGACGACGAGTGGGAAAATCTTGGTGCGCTTCGCAACCGTCCAGTCAAGCTGTGGCAATAAGAAAAGAGGATCGGATGAAATGAAAGAAATGACCGCGGTAGTGGAGATATATATATATATATATACATGTATATATGAAGAGTGGATGAAAATGTGTGGGTGGTTGGGTGAGTATGGGGGAGCGAACGAAGATAGAGAGAAATAGAAGGCTAAGAACTGCAGTCTTGATAAGCACCCTTTGTTCTTCTCTCTTCACTTCGTCTTTGCTCATACTCACAAAGTACTAACCGTCCCTCGCTCGCCAACCTTCACACGCCCGTTATTTTATACTCGGCTCGTCCTACTTTCTATCTCTGCCTTATAACCTCTACCAAAACTACTTACTTTTCTTTTTTTTTTGTTTCATTTTATTTCATTTTTTACTTTTGTTTCTTTTTCCATTCCTTCCTTTCCTTTTTCACTACAAACGAAAAATTTGTTATCGATACTTCAAAGAACTACGTAAGCGGATATATGTATATGGAATTTTGTGAAGAAAGATACAGTAATCGAAATGAAAAAATAGATATGATATATTTTTGTTTTTCGTTGGATAACATTTGAAGATATCCCTTTAGGATAACAGGAGAGATTGTAGCCAATATAGATTGTCATGTGAATAATTTGATTAAGTATGTGTCGACGTGGACTATTCATGGAATTTAAAAGCGTCAGATTGAAGTACGGCGGGAAAAAAGTAATGAAAGCGAGATAAATAAAATAAAATGAAATAATGGTATAGAATGTATAGTGATAAAGAAAGAAACTTGGTCTATTACTCCGCAGTTCCACGAGCGCAAAATGCATATTTTAATACTTGATTAACTATGAGCTCAGCGCTAAACCGACAGACGGCTTCAAATATAAAGCGAGAGAGAAAGAGGCAGAGAGCAAGAGAGATAGAGGAGGAGAAAAAAAATACTCTTAACAAAAGATATTCTATTATCCTTGAATAAATTGACCACTTGGATGGGCTACACTTATAGCGATGTGGACATAGGCCGTAGCTTACATTTTTTTTCACCGCATTTTCAAACTCTTCGCCTTCGAGCATTTGCTCATAATAGCATTTGCTCAAGTACACAACAAAAATTGATTGAAAATTTATCGTGATGAATAATGAAATTTAATTATCGAAGCAAATTATAAAATTGCATCAAATTCTATTTTTCCAAGTGCACTGGAAGAGAATAATTAATTAGTAATACCCTTCATTCATGTTTTCATGAATGAGAAACTGAAAAATAATTGTCTAATAATGTCATTGAAAAAGAGATATTTTACAGATTTTATTCGTATACAACAAAGAAATATGCGTGATATAAATGTGACAGTTGTTGTTCATCGGATTTGTGAGGTGAGCGATAATATTTTAAATACACTCACTGATTTCAACACCGAAATCGGATGAAATGTATTCGCTTTTGCGATTATTCTGTACTTATTTGGATTCCCAAGCATTGTAGGTCAAATATACATTTGCTTTTATGTTATTCATTTCGTTTTTAATTTTTATCGCAAACATATTCAAATGTATATGGATAAAATTGTGGCATAAATATATATATTGTGAGGAATCAATTCGTATACGTTGCAAGAGAACAATGCGTTATGAAAACAACATCCCATTTCAATTTTGTTTACCTCTGTATTTATAGCTTCATGACATTGCCATACTATTCGCAATAGTAATGATTCCATTAATTAATCATAAATAGTTGTGGTATCAATTAGATCTTAATATTTTTTCTCATAGTCATTTATGGATTTGATCAGTTTACTTCGAACGTTTGTAAAGTCGAAAGGAGGTAAAATAGAGGACATCCGATGTTTTTCTCTTGGTCCATGGATGTAAAATGTAATATTCGATGGAGGTTACATCAGACTCACAATCAATACCTCACATGCGCATACAAAATATGATATTTTCAACATAAATTTTCTCATATTTCGTCGAGTGAAATACACGAGTAATGCAAAATGAAAATGAAATAAAAAAGAAATTATAATAAAAATGAAGGGAAAAATATTCAAGCCATATAAAGTTCATGAAGCAGTATTCAACTCTCCGACCACGTCGCTCGCGAGAAAAATATTCAGCGTACTTTAAGCTATTAATCGTCGTGCACGTTCATCCATATTGAATCAACCCTCGGAATTACAATAGAATATGGAAGGATAATACCCTCTTCTGAATAAGTTTCTGCAGCGTTTGGACTTTCCTCAGACAAAAGTACTACTGAAAATTACATGATTCTTCCTATATATAGTTTCAATTTATGTGCATCGAGTATTTTCATGTCACATATGCATCGAAGAAAAGAGACGTAATTCAAATCAAATATTACAAATTAATCTAGAAATGATTCCAGCATTTGAAATGAAATGAACAACTTTTTTCTATCCAATTTTTTTTCTCAACACATAACAATATCTAAACTAAGCTTTATAGACATTTTTGGATTGAACATTCTATTAGCCGAATAAATATTAGTTGGCATGAATTCCGTTATCACTAACAATATGATAAATCATAAAGTACAAAATGCATCGAAGGCTCATTCAATTCTGTGCCAGGTCACTTCCTTTTGGATTTTTTATTTTCCCCAGCTGGGATTAAACATAATATGTCTTTGGTGAAGTCTCTTTATTCCATTCTCAGTATCAAGCATCATACTTATTTGTTTGAACAATTCAACCATGGTAGATTGTAGAAGAGAGCCACTAGGGCCCATGCACAATCACAATCTTCATAATTAACTTTTCTGGTCTAATCTTTACAATTGCCGATTAGCCAATCCAGTGAATTTCACGCTACCGCAGTATGCCCATAAACAAAGCAATAGGACTTTTGCCAGGATTGACCTCAGACTTTTGCAAAGGGGAGCGATGATACAGATAGGAAATCCACAGGGGATTCATCTACAGTGGCTGATACTCCATTTCTCGTTTGTTGCTTCCACGAAATTTTTGTTTTAGTTTCTATTTTACTTTGTTTTTATTTTCTCACCACTTCATCCTATTTATTTTTTCTCTTTCTAAACGACCAAAAGAAACTCAAGTACGGCATATACTAATATACATTACGTTCAACGTGTAGCTTAAATGTGAAACTATTTCACTTCTATGTGTATATACAATTGGGGAAACAAACAGTATGCAACTCGCATCACTGAACTTGCTTCGTATTACTTTCAAGAAAAAAAAAAACAAGTTATCGCTTGTATTGTTGATCTTTTTGCTTCCCCAAATTTAATTTCTCATAGTGAAACAAACAAAATTGATTTGTACCAAACGAACTAAATTTTTCCAAAAGAAACGAGTACAATTTCCATTTTTTCCAGTTTCTTTTCGAGATTTACCATCGTGCCTAAACCGATGATGAGAAATATTATCAATCATCATCTAATAAAAATTGGCATAATCAGTTACTATTATTATGCATATAAATATATATGTGTCACGAAACCTCAATATCTCGAAGCTCAACATCAATACAGGGCCTTATTCACCTATATAGGAATATATACATTCTATTTAATATATTCATTTATATATATATATATATATATACTTGTTGGAATTGTATGGCAAAATGCCAGAGAATACGTAGCCAAACCGACAACTGAATCGAATTATACGCTCGGCGACATGAAGCGGAAGTGAAAAAGACATTTGTTTAACCACCGTATACTCGTACCCAAGCCGAGCTAATGTAGTTCAACGAACCGCATACGCATCTTCGGTTTTTTTCTCATTTTTATTATCATTATCATGATTGTTATCATCATTTCATTTCATTTTATTCAATTTCGATTGTAATTTCATTGATCCTCAACTGACACTTAGATAATAGTTCTGAAAAATATTTGCTGTATGTCCCAACACATCTTAATAACTGATGGATGGAATTTTAAGTGAAATAGACAGTTTTTACAAAATTATTTTGGACCGATTATTCGATTTGCTTTTACTTATAACCGGACAGCAGGCAATGGAGTGGAGAGTGAATTCAGATGTTTTTCTCTCGTGAGGTTACAAAACATTATCTTAGTTATACCTAACTGGGGTGATTATACAGGTATTCCATTTTGTATATTATCTTATGATAAAGAATTCGATTGACATGAACATATAATTTGTTCATAGTATAATACCAGACACTATGTGACGTTTCATGTTCAGCGTAAGCAATTGAATGACTAAGTAGAAAAAGGAACCTTTTTTCTAGATACATGGCAATAATGAATAATTTCGCAGCAATCTGTCTCGGAGTAATGTTGAAGGTGAATGTGACTTAGTGTACGGCATTTCACTCGATGTCACCAATGTCGATATCGTCTTACGTGTAGCATTGGAACCATGAAGCTCCACGGTGATTATCCCCGACTGGTTGAGCTTCAGTATAGGATGGGGAGTTCTCTCTGGGGGATTATCTCTGTGTCTTGCCTTATACTATATATACACACCATTGGGCTCCTGTCGATATTTCAACGGCCTTATCTACTCCTTCGGGATAGCTATTCCAATCGGTCCCAATCCCTACGAGCATTCTATCCTCCTCGAAGATATCTACAGTACATTAGGTGAATTATCGAAGAATCACCACCATGAAAGATTTGACCTGGTTAATGGAATCGAACGATCAATCGAATTGTTTCGGGACCGAAAATTAAGTCCAAATTAGATATTTAAATGATATCTGCCACTTTTAATATTATATAGGATGAAGTTATGTAGTGGATAATGGGGAAAACTCACTGTTGAATGCTCTGATAACATCTTCATAATGCTGAATAAATTTTGTATCAAGTGAAACCATATAAAATCAATTGAATACAATAAATGTGATGACTGAAAGCAGATCTACCGCTCCAAAAATGAGGAATTGAAATGACCATGGAGGAATATATGAGGTTGGAATGCATAGAAATTTTAACTGTGCATATAGACGAAAATTAATTGTCATATTTTTATTTGTCAGATTCATTGTATTTCTGTACACATAATTATTCTCTGACACCATTATTCACTGAAATATTGCAGCACAAAAATATGACATGAATATATATAAAGATATATAATATATATTACGAATGTGTACAACACAATTATGGCGGGTGAAAATACGTCGGAAGTTATGTCGAGCGCAGTAGCTTGTTTTTATTTGAGCGAAAAAATATTTTTTGACGTAAACAGTGGCACCAGAAAGTCGATACACAACATGATGAATCAACATAAACAGTTGCGTTTATATTATTTTTTCATTTAATCACTATTTTTTTCATAGAGGCAAAGAAAGAAACCTTTCGCCACGATCTTTTCATAATGGAACGGAAAAACGAAAATTGTGGAAACGTTCAATAGTAAACATGCGATTAATGTGAAACGGAAAAGCAAAAAATAATTCCATTTAGATACTTACTAAATTCCTTTTTTTCCTATCGATCCCCGAACACAAAAATTTATGTGAAAGGAAATACTATTGATGAATGATTTATGTTCTATTGTGATTTGGGATCGTCGATATTTTCTGAACATATACATTTATAATACATGCCAGATGTTTGATTCCAAAAATTTTCATGAAACAGTGATTATTGGTTTTCCATTGCACCAGAGAATATTGATTATTACCGGTCAGATGGGCATTCAACGTTGCATATTTCTCATTTCATTTGAATTTGATGCACGGATGCGTAAATCGATTCACTTTTTAACGACCCATGTTGTCCATCTTCCGTATTCGCTTCTGTGAATCGTCGTACGGAAACAATATTCATATTTCATAGCAAATCTCCAATGTGAATATATATTTTACCTATAGATAGGAATACAGAGAAACGTTTTCATGTGGCAGTCAATTTCGATGAACATATAAATATGTGTTGAATAAATATGCAGCATCCCTTTTAAAGTCTATATATGGAGAATTCCAAATTGTTGCAATGTCCAGTATATTTTATGTAAATTAATTTAACACAATTGTTACTATATTTCTTGTCATTTAAATAACACCTCATGGATATCGATTTTGATATTTTCATTTATTTAGTTGTTCCCACTAGATTTACGATATGATCTTTTATTCTTGCACAGATCTAACATCAATCTAGATTTAAACGAAAAATAAAATGCAGGGAGAATCTTCAATAATTAGTGGTTGAAATAAAAGCAGCAAGTAGAAAGAAAAAATTCTGAATGACAATTGAAATGGACAGAAGTTGTGTAATTCGACATGAATTGCATCAACGCCAATTGAATGTTTCAATCTTGTATTCATATTGATCATACAAATGGATTCATGAAAAGAAAATTGGCTTTTTTTTCTAACTCTGCAACCGATCTAAATATAAAATGAATGGGAACTACCAAAGTCGAATACACCAGATTTCAACAATTAAATTATTAGGGGAATGTAAAATTCAACAGTGCCCGCATTATAATTTCACAATTCTGCAAATGAAAATTTTTATGATTCCTTATTTATCGCCAGTCTTATGTCACAACCCATTTTCGTACAATCGTTGATTTCCCAATTTCATTATAAGAGTTCTTTCCTGTTTTAACTTTACTATTATTCCAAACATAAAACAAAGAAAAAATGAGGAAGAAAAAGGAGACTTTCGGTCAACGATTAAAGCGATAGGAAAATGTAAAATTTAACATGCGCTGCAATGTGAGAGGTCGGTGCAGGACTCAAGGTAAGCGGAAAAGGGTTAACCCAGGGGATGTTATCGGGCAGCTCCATAAATTCACCAAGATTAGTCGTTGGTTGTGGAGCAAGAGGGCATAGAAGCTATACCATCTCTTGCCTCTCTCATACCAAACTCCTTCCGCTTTCTTTTCTCCTCTATTCTTCTACTATTACACATTTTATAGCTATTTCATAATATAAAGCTATTTCGACACGCACATCACACTTGTACTAAATATATATATATATATATATTTTTTTATCGTTTCAACCATTTGTTGTCCATATACATCTGCATGACGATAATAAAAAATATCATAGAGCAATGGAAACTATAGTAATGGTACAATAATGCTACAAGAAGATTAATCTCTAAATTTCATTAAGCGATCGGTATATTATATTCATAGATATAAAAAGGATTCCACATAATACAAGAAATGCCATTATCAGGAGGCGATAATTTTTAATAGCCTACTATAAATGACAGCTCATGCGATGCGTGCGAGAATTCTCTCGGCTCTAACTTAATTCGCAGCTCTGCAAGCATTTCTATTAATTACTGAGAAACCAGATTATCTCACAATGGAGATCAACGCTTATGACCAAGTCCATTATTTCAATGAATTATGTTTTTATGTTTTCGTATAATGGTCATGCTATTTTCCTAATTTAAAAATATATCCAACTTTATATTTCAGCATAAATACAAATGGAATGTATGTCATGGATAAAAAATTTAATAGGAAGCAATTGGCTTTCATCACGTATGGTAATGAAAAATATATTGCAAGCCAAATGGATTTCCAAGAACCAGAACCGAATCATCGCTGAATTTTGTTATTATCATAGACTCATGAAAAAATTATGATATTCGTTCAGTTATTGAAACCATCATCACGATATCTCTCAAAGAATTTCTTAAAAGATATTCAAAATGCGGATTGTTCAACAATCACTGAATTCTATTAAATACCACAATGATTCTCTCTTCTCGTTTCTCTCTCTCTCTCTCCCTCTCTCTCTCTCTCTCTCTCAATATTATATTAACGTAAACAAAAGATTTCATATCTCCAATGACAATTTCCATGCAATCTCAGATTGTAGCTAAGATGGCTATTAGTTAATTGAACCTCGGTATGAAGCGAGTGAAAATTTCAAGGAAATTGTAAATGACAAAGAGGAGAAGACGAGAGACAACGAACTATGAAGAGGGAGCGCGCACGTGATTTTGTGCAAAGGAGATAGTAAACGCGGGAAGGAGCAAGTGTTTCAGGAGATACGATAAAACGAGTGAGAAAGAGAACAACTGTAACGATGAAAGCGTAGAACAGAAACCGTCAGAATAAAGGGTGAAGTAGTGAGGAAAACGCGAAATGAGTAGAGTGAGAATGGCGTACAATGAATTGAAACTCGATAGTCACGGTCGCCGGAAACCAATTGTAAGTTCCCTTACAATGTTTTAGCGGAAAAGTGCCCGAGTACTTTCAGTCAGCGCGAACAGATTTTGTAATTAGTTGTACGTATCCAACAAGTTTTCCACCAGACGCATACGGTTTCTAATTGAATATCGAAATGGAAGAATACAGGAAAGCAACAGAATGAACTGATGAAAGAAAGTAAAGATAGACGGATGAAACAAGAAAAAAAAAACCCACTAAAAAATGCATTTCAAAATTGAAGTACAATGCATTATTTTTTTCCATCCCCTGAACAAGAGGGATTTTTTCATTTTTTTCTTCTTACCAATTATTGCGCCAGCTTTTTACGTTGACAGTGTCGACGCGACCATTCACGGCAATATCCCGTACGTCGTTAAGATAATTGCAGCGGATGAATCTCGTGGAATTTTTTATACACAACAGAAAAATGTAAGTCGTATGGAAGAAGAGAGAAATTATTTAATTCACTTTTTCATAGTCGCTTGAATCCACACTCGGCCCCATTTTTATGTTCAGTCTCATGATTTTCCGTTGGAATAATTGATAGCCAATACTTCGGTATCCCACTAGTGATGGGTATCTCATTTTTCAACCGTATCGTTTAACCATAACAATATCGAATGTATCTAATTGTCACAATTGCAATATAATAATACACTATGAGTATTACGAGTATTTTTGTATTTTATTTATGATTATTGGTAAATTTCAAACAAATTTTAAACTAATAATATTTGGTTAAGAACGATTCATTGGGAATATGCAAGAAAGAATTGTGTTTCTCGATAATTCAAAGTGAGATTTTTTCCTCAACAAAGGAATAGAAGTTATCCAAATATGATGTCAACTACACGAAAAGTTGCGTTAATTATTACACACATATACTTGAAGGTGTAAAATAAAGTGGAGAAACACTTGATCCGACAGGTAAACGACGATACATCAACGTCAAAGTAATCGCAGTCATGCTAACTACCATGCTTAAACTATGTGTGCGCTGGTGGACTCAGTTTAATGCGACAAGGCAACTGACAGATGGCCGCTGGCATGTGCTCGTCGTCACACAGGGATAATGCTTCGTTCAAACGCTGACGGAAAGAATCGTCACATTAATCAAGGACCACCTTCATTAGCGGCCAAAGTACCTCTGCCAAGAATCATCGTAACTCATTGTTATTACAACTTTTTCCACAACTCGGAAAAATTCTTGACGTTATGCTATCTATAACCTTGTCTTACTTATACACCAAGCCTGTTTTTTCGCCTTCTTTCTTGTTGATATCTGAATCGTCGAAAAAAGTAACGTTGTTCTCAAAATCAGTCATTCATAAGTGTGTGACTTTGCAAGAATGAAAAATCTACAACGAGTAACGTAATGGTAACAAGTATATAAACATGAGCTTGTATGTATTATATAAAAACATTGAATAAATTTCACTTGCTTCATATGCGCTTATGCATATCAATGATGGCATGAAAGCTGAGTGAAAAAAATATTGAATAATTTTTACTTCATCCTGATATATATATAGATAGATATATCAATATTTGCATATTTGATGTCTGTGAATCGAATGCAATGATATTTTTCATTCATACACATTTCTGCGTGTCATACAATATTCAATGATGCATTGAATAAATGAAGGGGATGAATGAATTATGCGTACAAGGCACATTTACGTTAAAGATAACAGCACAGTTTCAAATTTTCGATTTGTCTGCAATATTGAATAATCTCAGCGATTTTCTCATGATTTTGCCCCAGTACCATAACTATTTCCGGATGAAGAAAGAAAAAATACGGAAAGAGCCGAAAATTCAGTTGATTAAAGTTTTCATAGTGGCATTGAGGCATTGATTCACGTGACGCCAATGAATGTGTTCAGTGAAAAAGTTACAGAGCCAGAGAATAATCGAATAGCTTCAATTTATCGACAAAAGACAGTAACGATCAAGTTCGTAACTAGTTTATATACAACAGCTAAGGACATCGATTAAATTGATACGGTTGAAAGTCATTTGAAGTAATTTATAAAGACTAGACTTCAATAAATATCCCATTTCCTTCATTCTATCAAAAAATCATATTAACTATTATTTCAACTTGCGTTCATACGTGAATAAATACATACATACATATATATCAGGTTTTGAAATCCCAAATCTATCTATATACGATCTATACAGACAGTGAGTGCAATTGTGGTTCGGATGCGCGCGATGTGGTCAACGAAAACGGCCTATATTGCCAAAGGGTACACCATCATCGCTTCAAATTAGCCGCAATACTGACCATTCGCCCGATCCTCGATGCTCTGTTATTTTGCCATATAAATGTCTACATATTCTACAATATATATATTTCGTGTTTGCCGTTGATCAAAATTGCGACACAATTAGTGGCCGTATAATTAATGTAACAAATTATGTCATATATTTTATTTGCGATACGCCCCACCTGTAAAAGAAGAAATATTTCCAATCTGAAATTGAATATCATCACAACATTTTGACATATTTATCGTCATAACTTTTCATTTCTCAATTAACACATAGCAGTTCCGCATGCAATTATGAATTAGAGATAAATTAATCACAATGTTTCAAAGAACATTTCATTAATCGAGAGCATTCCAAATTTCCGTTGAGTGTTTGATTGACTATGGTGTCAAAAAAATACCACACAAAAATGAATTATCCCAATTTTCCCAATTCCTTTATTTATTTATTCACAATAAAATCAATATTGTTGTCAGCACTGTTGACTTTATCCTTTCCATACTGGAACGACTGATGGAAAAAATGTTTTTTTCCAATAATAATAAAATAATAAAAACAGCAAAACGATATATAGAAAACATAAATGCCATTGATGGCGTACGATACTTGCAAGCCATTGTCAATATCCAGATAAACGCACTCATACATACGTGATACGAATTATATTGTGTGTGTTGGAGTGTATGGATGTTTTCGTTCACATGTGTATTTGTGTGTATTTGTGTGTATAGGGTGTACGCAAAACGAAAATCGCCTACGGGTATAATGTTATAAACGTGCAAAGGCGCAAAGGTATATAAATTTTCGAACGAGCTGACTGTGAAGTTCGCGCGTAATTGTCTCCCAGAAGGGAAAATGAATATCTCGGGAGGGTTGAGAAATGAGCATAAGTCGGCAAATTTTACCATATTACTTCACCAAGTGAATGAAGAATGTGTATAACATCACGACACAATTGGAATGGTTGAATTTTTGGACTTTCGCTTCATTCTTCACTCTCAATGAGTATTCATCGTATAGAGGAAGTATTCAGACATTCAATTAGAAAGTATTTCGTACATAAATATTGAAATCCTAACGTGTATATTTCTTTTTTTCATTCTCTCGTGTCGAATTATGAGACTGATCTGTTAGTCATGAAAACAAATTTACATTACCCCAAATTCGGATATCACGTTTGATATAAATTCTTCATGGTATTACAAAATATAAATTCAAATTGAAACGACAGATATTGTTAAACATTGAGATCACTCTGAAGGAATACGAAAATTCTCTGATATCCATCAATAATAATTGAAATTACAATGAAAAATAGCGCGACAATTGAACTTTGGCACGATGTCCACATAACATATATAACATATAACAGTCACAAAACGGGAGTCACATTAACCGTAGTCGTGGGTCGCTTTATCGCAACACTTTATACGTGTTCAAGTATACATATATCCTTGTGTAATGTGTAAAGGGAAGAATACGATGTAAACGTGCCGTCCATTATTTATATTGTGCATGCCATCGCCGATAAGCTCCGCGACGCAAGCAACTTCTAGGCGCGATATAGTTTTGCGTCTTCACCCCCTTCGAAAATTATTATTTATATCATATGAAAGAGATATGTATTGGGATGTAACTGTTGAGAATATCTGAAAGATTATGTATATATTTTTGTTGGTCCATATTTACTGGCATAAACTTTCGAGATGTAATATGAGACAAAAGTTGGTTAAGGAAATTTTCAAACACAGCTATCGGCTTGACGAGTAAAAAGGAGAACTACGAGGGTGACAAACAATTACGCGGTTAAAACTTTATCCAACAAATCGTCGACAGTTGATTTACTCTATTAATTAGTAATGGGTTGGCTTGTGGCTGTGTAAGTAATCGTAAGACGTTATAGATCTAAAGATATGTACGCCAACTTCGGAATCATTCTATATATATATATACATATATATATGAATATAAATATGACTAAAATATAAATTGTGCTTCTTTTGATGTGAATAAGAGATTAGAGGTTAGCAATTTGCATGCAAGAAAATGTTGCTTGTAATCAATTCAAACATTCTCATATAATTTTCATATTGCAGTCGTCAGATCTGGTACTCGTAATGAACCATAACTTCACATTACGAGAGCTGTAATACTCAGGATATTATCAGAAATGAAATAATTCTTTTTATATCGATGCAATACCGAGATTTCGAATATTTAATATTCATGTATTTGCACTAAAGTTTAAATGTACAATGTTCAAAGTTACTGAGACTTATTGATTGACACTACTCATCTACCTTGGACTGAAAAATTAGTCTCGAAACACAATCAAATCAAAGTTAACATTAAAATATTCTCCCCCTACCACCACCAGCCAGTTAAAGTTGGTGGTATTTTTTTTTTTTTTTTTTTTTTTTCGTGTGGATTTATCACAATTATATTTATCACAATGTATAAAATTATGAACGACCCCTTTAGAAACTTTCCGATGTGTATAATTAATCAGAACACATATATAACGATGACGGAGTGAATGTAGAATATGAAAATGTTATTAATGATAATTGAAATGTTTCAGAGTCGGTGAGAATGGTCCGTGGGATGCAAATCAGGAAATAGAAACTTCCAATAATGACACAAAGTACTACATGAAGGATTTACTTCCTTTTACATCATACAGTTTTCGGGTGACGGCGGTTAATGCACGAGGACGTAGCGCACCGAGTGTACCGTCTCACTACATCACAACTTTACGAGAAGGTATGTATATAAATGATAAATAAATAATTTCATACCCGCAAATTCATCATCTTCGTTCGAGAATAATTACAATGAGGGGAATATACCTTCCAAATCGAATGATAAACTTCAGTTGACATCATTTTAATTTCCTTATAAATAAATCAAATAGAATGTGGAAAGATATTCTTCGACATCGAATGTAAAAATATTCAAATGCCGTTGTAAAAAAGAATATTTGTATTTTTCGAACTTGTTCATTCAATGAGGGATAGATAATGTATTTATGTTAAGATATTGAATAGCTACAAATTGGCGAAGTGAATGATTTACTGAACAAATTCAATCTTACCCAATGCGAATACATATCATCACACGATGTATACACAAATAATTTCATCGGGATTGATTTCAATATGTATTAAAGATATATATATATATATCGCATTTTATCCTTATGTAACATTGACTGTGACATCGTTTATTTTCAAATTAATATTCATCACAAATATAAGAAACTAGTTCTAAATTCGCGATGAATCAATGTTTCTCTCATTCTACTCCTATATTTTATCACCAAATATAATGACTTTAAAAACATTCCCGCGTGAAACAATATAATCCTGGAGATATCACACTACGCATCAAAATTCTTATGGATCATACAACGTATCAAATGAAAATAATTATATTCATCTATTCAATTATTTACTTATGTATCTTTCGTTTACTTCATATATCCAGAACCAAAAGAACGTATGTGCCAAAAAAGTTGAGAATTTTGGCATGGAATGCTTATGTATATACTTTATCAAAAAAAAATTGTCTTGTAGCCAACAGGGCGTAAAGAAGAAGGTATATATTATATTTTCGCATTAGTGAATTGGGTTTGTATTCACGTGATATATCGTATTCGAAAAAGAATTGTGATAGGCAGAAAATATTTTATGTGTAAGTGGTTCTCGAAATCATAAAATATGAAGAACAAAACAAAATTATGACGAGAATTATCGATTAATCAGAATAAATTGGACATCACTGAATAATTACAAGAACATGTATTCTTAAACTTTCGGAACAATACATTGAACGAAAGAGACTATTTTTAGGATAAAACTAAAACGTTGTCTGCATAAGTCCAAAGATGTGAAGATACAAATAATTTTTAAGAAAATTCACGTTGCAGAGGAGTAACATCTCATCAGTTACGTCTTCATGTTTCCCACATCTTCTTAATTATTATCTTTATGAATACTACAGAATTTAATGAAGCAAAAATAAATAAAACCCGTATAAGATTCCGTACGCTTTCATGAATGTAATTATACCGCATATATGTCCTTCTCGTTTCATGAAGCTTTATTTTCATGTTCATAAAAGAGTATGCGGATACGCTCGCTCGGTTTTAATCACGCAGCACATATGTATATATTTACATATATATATATCTCACATTCTTTCCATAACATGAACATTTTTGTTCACTTTTTTCATTTAAATCTCATAATTATTCCTTTCCTTAGACCTTTTCTAATAACTATTCAATCATATATTCGAATTGAATTTTACCTAACTAATGTGCTGAAACATTATAAAATATCAAATTCTCTCACCTTTGTTGGTATTGTTCTGCTCTTTCCATATTTTTTTTTTTTAATATCAAACCATTGTTCCCATCGAACTTTTTCCATATCTTTTTTTCAAAACTTTCCATCCACTTGTGATATTCATTTGTTGTCACGTAATCATCAATAGCACCATTGGGAAACGAAAATTGATGTCAATAGAACACATATATGTATATTGCTATGGGATTTAGTCTCTGGTGAAACAATGGAGTGTTTCACGAGTGTACACCTCATGTTGAAAGTGCTGTATAATAGCACTGACCGAGCAGTAACAAAACCCCATTTCCCACCGTCAATATTGACAGGTAGTTCGTTTATACGTAGCGAATAGCGTTAGTAATTTCGGTCGAAAATCACATACCATTCTGTGACACTACAGGATGTAGATAATAGGAAATAGTTCGATCTGTATGGAGCAATTGATGCCCATAATTAGATATATCGTGGATCTACATCCATGCTTAAATTATACTTTCACAATCTTCGGAGTCATTCGCCAATTTAAGCTATTGATTTTCAATTTCAATTAATAATTGATTTTTTTTTTTTCAATTTGTACATGAAAACAGTTCCAGTTGGAACGCCAACAATCGTGAGCGCACAAAATATATCAGCAACAGCAATTTATATCACATGGAAACCACCCAGTCCTGAAACATTAAATGGTGAATTTCTTGGATATCGACTTTCTTATCGCCCAAGGCGCCCAGGAAGTACCATCAAAGAGATATACTTACGCAATCGGAAATTGGAGGTAAACTTGAAATATTTGTAGTCACTCCACTTTTTATTTTCAACTGAATCGCTTTATATGCCAATATATTTTCTATTTATAACAACGTGATAAAAAGTAGAAAGAATAGAGAAAAAACAACAATGAATCTATAATTAATTGACTTCTTTCTATCATTACAGAGACATACAATTCAAAATTTGGAAACTTATACGCAATATACAGTGTGGCTGCAAGTTTTTAATCCCGAGGGGTCCGGACCGAATGCGTCAGTGAACGTAATGACTGACGAAGGAAGTAAGAGATTATTCAATATTGTTTTTACTGAATTTTATTTTTATTCGTCCGGGTTTAAATCCATTAAACTATCGTCAAAAGGGCTTGATTCAATTTTTTAATTATTCACTAACGAGAGAACCGTAATATGCAATATGAAATGCAATCATTTTTCCCCATACAGTTCATGAATAAATAGAATTTTTCTTTTATTATTCATTCTGATTATCCGACAGTGCGAGTCAAGTTAGAATGGTAAATATCTCTCAGCGCAAGGCGCATCAATACTGCGGTAGTGACCTAGGTGAACTAGAGGTCATGAAGAGAAAATATATATACCTATCAAACATATACATATTCAAGTCGATAAGATAGGAATTTGACAATGGTAGAAACGGAAATGCCAATGTTGGAACTGTTTGTCGATAAAATAGACTTTAGTGCCAGTCGGCAAAGTGCATGACGGGTTGAAAATTAAACTGTTTGATAGCAAACGAAATTGGCGGTGCAATTCAATCAATTAAAATATGCAATCGGCCAGACACAATTCGTCATTTATTTGTAAGGAAAACAAAAAGTTATTCATTATCGAAATCTACATTCGAATTGTTTCAAAGTGACACATTTTTTAGAAAAAGAGAGGGGAAATGGATCGTGAAATTTTTTTTATAAAAGTATAAATATGAAACTCCGTCAGCATTATTTCGGCCGCACATTGCACATCTGCTCTATGAAATAAAAAGATGTATATTGATGGATCGAACAGCTGTAAGCGAACGTTAGAAAAGTTGTCGACCTCGAGAGATGCACAGATTCGCTGTATATAGCAGGTGCAATACGTGATGTATAGCTCGGGCTTCATGGTATGATGGGATGTGATCCTCTATAGCCATCTATACAGAAACAATACATGTAAACTAGCCAAGTAACAGCACATGGTTCTTGATAAAATCGTTACGCTCCTGAAAATATTCGTCCATATTATATGGTCTTGCTCCGTTCGAAAGCAGTCATCCTATGTTGTATTTACAGCTGTAAAAAAAAGGACTGTCAATGAGCGTTCCAAAAATTCGCCATAAAATAATTGTTCTGATGTTATTTATTTATATATTTCTCGTATGTCATATCGAATTGATGGCTCAGAAGATTGTCGAATTACGAACTTCTCTCTCAATGACCAACTGCACAGGAACATTTTCTTTTCGTTTCATCTTCGCCCATCCGAAAAACATCAGCTCTTTCAATATGAACACCCCAATGTTCCGAATATTCGTTTTATTTATTCATTCAATTTCAGTAGCGAAGCGCAATAAAGTATATCAGGAATATTGATACTAAATAATATGAAACTGCGTAGCAATCTCATGATTAGTAGAGAATATACAGAGTCTTCTCCTCTACTGATTCAAAAAACTTGATATCAAAAAATGAATCTTATTGCCAATCACCCATCTACTGATAGACTATGTTCTTGTAAGTCCTCAATGATTGGCACTTGCCAGGTCATTGAACGGCTTTCCAATCATTACAGGTAGATAAAAATAAACAAATATTGTAAGATTATACGAAACTGTAAGATGATTATTGATAAGTGAAGAGGCGAGGTAGAAATTATCTGTGTTGAATAAAGCTCTCACCCTTCTGTTGATATTGAGGTTTGATTCAATTAAGAACTAATTATCTCAATTCCAGATACACAAAATTGATAGAAATCAATCGGGAATTATTCTGAAAATGGAATTGAATTTAACTGATAATAAATTCGGACTCCATCCAAACCCCATAATATCAGTCAACTTCATTATATTATACTCCAAAGCATTATTAGCATAAAATATTGTCAGTATGCCCTCGTATCAAACTACTCGTATCGCACGACGAATTGTTGAAACAATACAAAACTCTCAGTTAGATATAGTTTCATCAGGGCTTTTCCATCATTCTCTACAATATAACGTGAACTTTCGCCTCTACTCCAGCCTGGATGGGTATTATACGAAATAGACATTGCTTCAAACGGTGTAGTAGTGTATACCTCCCCTCTTGCCCTCGAATCTTTTCCGGAGTGTATGCGATCGAACGTGTTTCCACCAGAGCAAGCGTCGACCAAGCCACGGCACAGCAGCAGGCAGTGCCATGCAGCACCCACCAGTTTAGCTTGACAGTTCCGAGTGGGCGCGTGTATTTGTACAAATTCTCGTTTCTCTAATATACCGGGTACCTCGTTGGTGTGCGCTCGCGCGCACGTGCAATTGTACGTGTGTGTGCGTCTATTCTTATGCATTTTCTCCCTTACTATCCGTCAATACACATACATTTGTATATGTGCGTATTCTGTGTCGGTGTTTTGCACCGGTCGATTTGCACAGCCAGGAGCATTCGCATATTGTTGTCCACTCCAAAAACAAAAACTTTATGAAGAATAAAATTGAATAAAGAAAAATAAACACGATAGTTGAATTAAAAAACAAAGTGTTGCCTGGTAAACTAAAAAACAAATACAAAGAAACAGAGAGGAACTGAAATAATCCGCCTTCTGCATCAAACATGCGAATTTACTGTTAATGATGGAGTAAAAAATATTTTCCTCTCGTACAAATGCATATGTGAGAAAATGTTTTTATTGAATTGACGCGTAATGGAGCGCAAAATTTCTCATCTTAATTGAGCTAAACGAGTGTGTGCGTGTGTGAAACACATCGGGGCCACTGACACATTCAACGCAAGCATATAATTCTCATCGTGTATATTCATGACTCATCATTATAATAATCATAACTGAAAAGTCATCCGATGTCTATTTTACTCTCCAGTGTGTATGTCTGACAGTTGATATGCATTCGTCTGTATTTTTATGCGCATTGTCTATATTAAATTTGTAATTTAAATTAATGCAGAAACAAGGAAAAAATTGACACGGAGAGAGAAAAAAGATTGGATCGCAGTTGAGAACGCACGAGTGATACAGCACTGCGCACGTGTATGAGTGTATCCGTATATTTATATATCTGTGTGCGCAAGAGAGACGCGCCTCCAGGTGTCATTTATTCTGTCATTATCGGTCGATGGAATATCAAGTGTACGCGCGCGCGCATTGAAAATTTCACGTGTGCACATATTATTTGACAATCATCAATATTTGGAATATCCAATATTAAATATCAATATCTCCACTCATTGTTAATAATATTCAAATCATCACAGTCAACAAAAATTCGTGATATTGATGATATAATTATTCTATATTACAAATATAAAGATAGAATTGCAAGAAAAAACTGTATCGAAGAATTGTTTGTGGGACATGAAAAAATGTGAAAATAATTAACTAGTAATGAATGGATCGAAAGGATCGAATTTATTGGACCAAAATTTCATACGCATGACTGTGCCTAAATGGTTGGTAAATGGGTGCGCCGTGGGAATGCATAGCTCAAATTTTTATTAGCACTTTCAAGTGAAGCTGGAAAAACTGTTGGGCGTTGCAGACTGGAACGCGCATGGAGAAAGAGATATAGGAGAAGGATACTGAGGAGGGGCATTCAATTCTTGAATAACGAGAAAAAGAGAGAAAGAGTGGTAAAGAGAGTAAGAGAAAAAGAGAAAGAGAGTGATAAAATCTAGTACAGCTAGTATAGTTGGACTTAATGAGAGCAGGAAGCGGCCGAGGGTACTTGCAATGGCGCAATGCCTCTGAATCAAAGTTGCTCACTGTTTGGTGAATATCGCAATGTTCATATTACACTTATGATATTGGAACGACTCTTCATTGTAGTTTATATAGTAGTTGGATAAAGAACTATTGCTACTCTGCATTTATTGAAATGTCTTACTGTATAGGATATCCTCAAGAGAAGTAGAAAAAAAAAAAAAAAAAAAAAAAAAAGCGAACGTTCAAGTGAAAATTCTCATGAGAGAAAAAGTCATCGTGTATCATTAGAAGATGGCAAAATTACATGCTGCATAATTGTGATTCATATATATGTGGGAATAACAATCATTTAATATTCTTTGCCATCGTTATTCTTACTGTCAGAAAAATTTCAATAATCACGTGAATTTATTTATAAAATGAATAATATTTAAATAATGGTGATGGTACTGTGGGTGGATGGATGAAAGAAAAAAGGTGAAGAAGAAATTGGAGTGAAAAAAATATATAGAGACGTATTTTTAAACTGTGAAACGCTGACAATTCTGGTCGTGGAAGAAGGGACGACACAAAAATGTCCGGGCGAACGATTATCCGAGGTTCTCAACTAGTATCCATCATGAATTTGGTATTTTTTATATCATTCTTCTTCATTGCTGATGTCCATAGTGAAAACAACGATAATAATTCTGAGACTGCGACTACTAGTCCTAGTCTTGACATCAGTAATAATAACACAGTAAAAGGTAAATCATTATTTATTGTTGCATTTTCTCTATTGAATTGACACATGATACGGTAGAATTACTCAACATCGCGTCAAGGAGAGACGTCAGGGTAGTAACGACAGAAGTCGGTGGAATTTTCATGCTTCCTCAAATCATGGAATGTAATGCGACAAATTTCCCATGTTTTCTGGTGAAGAATCCAATAAAATTAGACCAATAGAAAGAAAAAAAACAAGAGAAACTTTCGACAAAATGAATTCTTTTCGTATATCATTGAATTATGTGTTATATAAGTATACTCACTGAATATCCATTTATGAAACTAAAAACTGAACACTAATAGTTCATCGAAATATTGAATATATACTTTTAGTTACCAAACAATAACATTCTATCTTGAAACGTTGCTATTATCGGCCATCATTCACTGCTTATCCATACAATAAACACCAGTGGATGATTATACAAAATTGTCACATCCCATTGCATGATGACATTAATCCGAACATGTTGAATACAAATAAAAAATTGGCATTTCTACGGTACTCGTAAAACTCATAAGATGATAAAACCTGATAGATACGTATATATTCCTTTTATGTTTAATATTATCCATGATGAATTACAATACTGGTTCAGGGCCAACTACTTCCTGAATGCAATTACAGATTTATCTCGGAGATCATTTCTTAAGTATAAATCTCTGTTTAATGTCATCAAGTCATGTAGAATGCGTTGACTGATGAATGGATTCAACTGATTAGGATTGATGAGATAGTTGCGTTCAATTAATGACATCGTGTGGCTGAAGGCATTATCATCGATAATCAAATCACCTGAACCTTATTTATGAATATATATTCACACATGTATATATGCATGTGTGTGTGTGTTTGCATAAAGTAATTAATTTCTGAAGAAAATACAATAGTGGCGACAATAGAGTCTAGAGAGATTACCTTCAGACGAGTCATTAATAATTTTTGTTCAGTTGGTTTTTAACAGTATACAGCCACAAAAGCGTTGTGCGAGGTAGAAGGCAATGTTTATTCAACCTTTTGACTTGTCGTCGACCCTCAAGGGTTTACTTAGTCATCATGGAATAAAAGGCAGAAGAATAATGGAAAAATGGGGGAAAATGAATGTCGCGAGTGGAAATAAGACTCTCACGTAGGGGAAAAAAATGATGTGAAATGAGGAGTTCCAGAATGAAATTGTCGAATCGATTCATTTCAACATGAGTGTGATAAAAAATTTTTGGAATGTTTCACAAGTTCAAATGATTTATTAATTGAATCATGTTATTTCAGTACCGAGTACTCCATTAAAACTCACTGCATCCAGCATTAATTCATCATCAATTGAATTATCATGGTCGGAGCCACGAAATAAAAATGGTATTATAACGGGTTATCGGGTATTTTACATGCACTCGAATTTCACGGAGGTTAAAACATTGAAGGAGAATAATGCAACAATTGGGTTTGTCCTCAATGAATTAAGTGAGTATAATTTATTCTTAATTTAGCATTCGTAATAAAAAAAGAATAACAAATAAGAAGAGAAATCCTGATGATTTTTTCATGTCTCGTCAAGTATATACGATATATATTTTAAAATTCATCATGAAGAAACTACATAATCATTAAATATCATTACCAATGCGTGGTAGCATTTGTATTACGCATCATTGTTTGTATTAGGATACTGCTAATGCACAATTATATACCATGACGGTTTTTATCTTTATTTTTAGTTTCAGTGACATTGCATATACAACAAAATATATATGTGCATCTATAATGGAAATAAATTATTGTATTTCATTTACAGAACCAATGACTGAATACAAAATATGGGTGAAGGCATTTACATGGAAAAATGAGGGCGAACCGTCGGAGCACATTATACAAAAAACTGATGTTGCTGGTCCAACTTCACCCGAAATATTAAATTTAACCTGTCAAGCCCATGATGCAATTTATATTTATTGGGCACGACCTGGAACATTCTGGAATTCTATAGATTATTATTATATCAAATATCGAAATGATATTCTCAATGGTTATGAAGAGATTGAAATTCCTACAACGAAAGAACATCTGAACAGTGGGGTAAATTGACAATGAGATACTGAAATAATCCCTTTTTACATGGAGCCCTCAAAACACATGTTCATTTCTCGTTCCTTCGGACATTTTTACCAATTTTATGTTTTCCGATACCTCGAATGTAAATATGTCCCAAATATCTGGTTGTAGTTTCGGGGGTAGGAATGTTTTGCAACAATTTCTTTTTGCAATTCATATAGATTGCATCGTGAACGTGAACTTTTATCTGTTGAAACAAAATTGTATGTAAATGCTTGAAATTACACTACGAATTATAAAAAAATTTTCTGATTCTAATCTCAGATGGGAAAAAAATTCATCGTGAATTTTGAGGGCACTCCAGAACAAATATAGATGATAAAATCTGTGTGTGAATGTTACTCTAATTGTATTGAGATCTTCTTATAAATTAAAATATGAATACTTTTCCACATTGATTTTCCAGATTACAATACCGAATCTCACAATGAATACCATGTATGAAGTAATGGTATGTGCAGGCACAAACAGTACGATTAATCCACATCACGTAATACGGGGAGAGTGTTCACCGCCAAAAACACAATTAGTTGCTCGCAACTGCGACAAAACTCCACCATTAATGCGTCGCAGTACTAATGAATTAAGTGCTGGTGTCATAGCAGGAATGATTTGCGCATGCTTCGCTGTAATGCTCGCTATCACAGCATTGGTATTATGGAGGTGAGAATTTATTGTTTCGACTCATATTTAAATATAAATAGGAATTTTTTTTTTCTTAATTGATTTGTCAGCTCATCCCCTCGCCTATCGGAGAACTTCAGATTGCAATCGTTGTAGCAAAATTGAAAAAGAAGTAAAACATAATAATACTAAAAAAAAATGGGAATGTATTCAAAATACAAAGCGACATCTCGTTATTTTTTCTTATCAGTATTCACATAAGATAACACAAGATAGTAACCGTACGAATGTGAGCAATCACGCAGTTACGGTTTAGAACTTCTCAATCGTGTCTCTATACATCTGAATACACTGTTATTTACTGTTTTGTTTTCAAAGCGATATATTCAACAGTTTTCCACAATTATAAAGTGAATAGACCATTATTGGAAACATAGCAGTTCAATATATAATTGTTTTGACGAACAATCAAGCATGGATAACATAACTAAAGGCATACCGTAAGACTTGATTCCTAAAATGAGTTCAATAAACAGAGTACAAAATATATATATACACATATTTCTTTTTTCTTCTCGTTCAATTCGATCTATGACTCACATGTGTCTGCGTGTGTGTGTGCGTGTAGATAAGATGAGAAACAAGAAATAGTATTTCTCAATATATTGTAAATGATATTTGTGAATCCTCAGACTAATCAAGCCGCCTCACCAGGCGTATTTTCAGAAAATGCTTCCAAACGACATATTGCTTTTTGGATTATCCACCAAGGAATGTACCAACGCATCAAGAATGGGAGAATAGTAAACAAGATGGTGAAAGAACAGCAGTCGTTGTATCACAATATGTACAACATGTAGCAGCACTTCACGCGGATGGTGATATTGGTTTTAGTAAAGAGTTTGAATTATTTCCAAAGGAAACTGAATTGTATATCGCGGATAATTCAAAGTCAGCTGAGAATCAATCGAAGAATCGTTATGGAAATATCATCGCTTGTAAGCATTCAATCTAATAATAGAATAGCAAACTCAATTTCTCGTATATTTATATTTGAGTTTAAATTTCACTTTCATATATGTTTTATTCTAAAATTACAGATGATCATTCACGGGTGCGTTTGTTGCCATGCAGCAGCACTCCACCGAACAAAGGCCAAGATTATATAAATGCCAATTATATTGATGGATGGCAACGATCACGGGCATACATTGGCACCCAAGGACCATTACCATCTACAATTGACAGTTTTTGGCGTATGGTTTGGGAACAACGTGTTTCGATAATCGTTATGATCACAAATCTCGTTGAACGCGGACGACCTAAGTGCGATATGTATTGGCCAAAGGAAGGCCCTGAAACTTATGGCCATGTACAAGTAACATTGGTTAGGGAAGATGTTATGGCAACATATACAATTCGCACTTTACATATTCGTCATTTGAAAATAAAAAAAAAGAAAAATGGTACTAATGTTGGTGAACGTACAGTATATCAATATCATTATACTGGATGGCCAGATCATGGTGTACCCGATCATCCATTACCAGTATTGAGTTTCATTCGTAAATCATCTAGTGCTAATCCACCAAATGCCGGACCTATCATTGTTCATTGCAGTGCGGGCGTTGGTCGCACTGGTGCTTACATTGTAATTGATGCAATGTTGAAACAAGCTAAAAGCAAAAATGAAATAAATGTTTTTGGATTCTTGAAACATATCCGTACACAGCGATATTCATTAGTCCAAACTGAAGAGCAATATATATTCATTCATGATGCATTGCAAGAAGCAATTGAAAGTGGTGAAACAAATATACCAATCGATAATTTATTGGAGCATGTTCAAACCATGTTAGCACCAACAAATGTCAAAACTGATCCGTGGAATAGTATTGAAGCTCAATATAATCTAGTGACATCATGGAAACCGAAAGATTTCAACCTTGTATCGGCCACGAAGTCATGCAATGTACACAAAAATCGTATCACTGATATTGTACCAATCGAAAATGCACGAGTGCATTTAACACCAAAAGCTGGAATCGATGGGAGTGACTATATCAATGCAACATGGTTCGCTGGCTTCCAACGCAACCGCGAATTTATATTAACACAACATCCATTGAAGACAACTATAAAAGAATTTTGGCAAATGCTCTGGGATCACAATGCCAAAACAATAGTTATGCTGACGCAATGTGATGAAGTGGAATATCCAGAATTTTGGCCAAGTGAAGGTGAAGAATTACAAACCGATAATTTTCGTGTTCATTTATGCGCAATCAAAAGAACAACAAGTGGTGTTGTCATAAGAGAAGTTGTTGTACGTTCACTACAAGACGATTATGAATTGAGCGCACGCATTGTTCAAGGACCAATAAATCAGAATGGTCTTTGGCCACATAATGACAATCCAAAAACATTTGTCAGCATCATCCAAGATTTTCATAAAGAATATCAAAACGGGCCGATCGTCGTTATGGACAGGTAAATGACCGACATTTTCTGAAATTTTCTACAAATCACACCCCATTAGTTGTTTGACTACATTTTATTCAATTGATCCAAAACTATGAAACTAAATGTGGGGTTCCATTGATTGTTCATAAGTTTTCATAACGAAGAGCGTTCCATCATTCTGCGAATGAATAAGACGTTTAGAATGGATAGTATGAAGAAGAAAGTTACAGATGAACCATGACTCATGAAGATATAATCCAGGGAACTACATCCGGGAAATACATTTGTCTAACTAAATCACTAGAAGAATAACATCCAAAAGTATCCCATCATCACTTTTTTCCTCTAATTTACGGGGAAATGAAACCCGGAAACCCTGTGGTAACCCAACATATAGAATCAAATGACTATTGTCTATTGCTCATCGGAGGTAGCTACTTTACAATTCGCAAACAGAGTCATCCCATATGTCACAAAAATTCATGGTTCCCCGAAAACTTCATTGGCAATTGATCTCGATTAATTACTCATATCATCAAGACGAATAGAATAATATGATAACCATATATTTTATTGCAGGTATGGGGGTATTGAGGCCGCATTGTTCATCTTGCTCACAACATTGATGAAACAGATTGAATTCGAGAAAAGCGCTGATATTTATATGTTTGCAAAATTATTATACATGAAAAGGCCAGGAATATTTCGTTCTAAAGTAAGAAACGGATCATTGTTAACAATCTGAATAGTGAACGCAACCAACGATATTGATAACCATTAATTCATTTCATTTGATTTCTTCTCTATACAGGATGATTACGTTTTGGTATATCAGTGTTTAGAATCAGTTTTGACTTCAAAAACAGGTGTTGAACCTGATCTATATATAATGGCGAATGGCCATATAAATTGCGCGAATGATTCAAGTAATATCACAACTATTCCATCAACACAACACATTCCAGTGAGTTTTCCAATAAAAACTATTGGTGGTGTTCACGAATATTCTGATGCACAAATACCAGTCGAATATGCAACGGATTATTCGAATACCAATCACATGAATGACATAAATGAGCGTAGCTACCAAACGATTGACGGATGTGCTGAATTCACTGATCATCATATATTAACTGACAATGCTGGATTACCGATGCGCAATCCTATTAATTATGTTAATCATCCTGGTGGTTTACCAGTTGACACCAATGGATATATCACAAATGGGAATATGCGAATACCACCTGAAGGTATGGAATCAACAGTTGCGATTGTGCCTCAATGATGGAGGCATTCTGCGTCACACGCCGAGCACACATTGTCGGGAACGTTATTGGAGCCATCATCAATTAATTCATCATCATATACAGTCCCGTCAAATTGTGGACACTTCGCATACAGTTGGCACGGTTATTACACAACAATGAGAGTGACGCACAAAAAAAATAATGTCTCAGCCACTTGTCAGTCACGGTTTGATTTTGGTGATTGCATTTGAAATAACAATGCACAAACAAAGAATCTATCATGTCATAAAAATTAATGAGTATCATGAATATGAGAAAAGAGGAAACGCGTACACTACAAAAAAAATTAACGACAAACTTTACATATAAGGTATGTAGTATTGAGTAAGTCATAAACATGGTATTTGATTTCTGAACTGAGATGTGAGAGATCAATTATAAATGATTTAAATTCATTCGTCGGACGAGAAAAAAATAATTGAAGGAAATAAATAATAATACGTGCGAAATACGATAACGTAACGGTCTATACAAATTGCCGCCTAAATGAAATGTCAAGACTTTGAATGCAACGCAATTTAGTTATCGGTGGTATAATAATGTGTACTGAATCCATCCACTTGTCCACTCTAAGTGAAATGGCAGGTCGTATGACAGATGAGACAAAAAAGAGAGAGAAAATGTACGTGTTTATCTGTAAATAATTTTACGGACCACTCGTTGGACCTAATTGCCAAAGATTTATTATAGAGAATCGAATTAATGCTAAGTGGCATGATATTAATACCGTGAATTAGTAGATTACTGTAAATACGTGTATACAATAATGTGAATGTTTATTTGGATGTTTCCCCTATACATGTAACAGTAATGCCAGTGCCCCCCCCCCCCCTTTATTGGTTACAATGAATCGAAAATACATTCTATCAATCAAGATATCTAAATTAAATCGCTTCAAACATTCCAATCATGAATTTTTTCATGTCGAAATCCTTCATCTAGAAAACTGTATTGATAAAAAGTAATTACTTGTGAAATAGGTTCCGTTCCGAACCACAATCTTTCACGATTTATCGCGGGTATCTTCCAAAACTACTAATGTGAATTAGAATTTTTACTGCGTTCATGATTAACGGTGGGAGAGGGAGAGAGAGTTAGAGAGCAAATTCGCAATTACACTCATCGAATTACTCACATCTTTTCACGTTTGAACTATCATTATTTAGAGGAATGACACAGATCGAAAATACAAATAAAAATCCTGATATTTTCATATTTCGTACATTCGAATGAAGAGGAAGAAGAATATTTCTTCACAGATTTTTTTCTATCCTACACTACAATTGTTTTATATACGAAGAAACCTTTTCTTTTCATTCTGATTCGGATTAAAAGGATCTTCATCCGCGAACGCTACCAAATCGTATGGGGCGTTATTCAAAGACTGAAATGAATGTTCTTTCTATTTTACACAAATAACTGAATATTGAACTAGAACAATTTGTTATTTGATAAACTTGAATTAACGGGGGGGGGGGGGGGGGGGGGGGGGGAAAAAAAAAACCTTCCTACACGAGAGGTGGGGGTACGGGGAGAACAAAAGTGAAACATAAATGGAAATAGGAATCAATCAGCGATGTATTAATGAATATAACTACAAATCAAATATATCTGTCCATCGTACACATATTCTGATTGCACACTCTATCGCGATATCTTGGTTTGTGAATGAAACGAAAAATCTTGCATTTCATTATCATATCTTTTATTGAATTCAACTGGTACAGAGAGGAATATGAGAAGTTGAAAAAAGCCAATTGATACCGTTTTTCAATGATTCAAAACAAAAAAATGTTATTTATCAATCGATTATCATGTTCGATTGTTCTGTTTTAAATGTACTAATGAACGTTGATAAATATTAGAAATTATATAAATATATGAATAAATATATATAAGCATTAGAAAATTGTAGTTGAACTAAATCGTTCTCTGCCTATGCATCCGATGCTTGTACTATATTGTCGTAATAATATATTGATATTAAAGTCTCGATAATCACTCAGTATGATTGTCTGGGAAAAAAGAGAGAATCTGATTGTAGCGAAATTTACATGTACGTATTGATTAAGACAAATGCAAATACATATAAGCCACACACAACACTATATATGAAATCATATAAGTATGAAATGAGTGCACGAGAATGTATGATCAATTCAATATATCAATGCTGTCAAAGTATCGCGAATAAGAACATGGAGATTTGCAATAATGCATGAGAAATTCGTCACCAATTACTTGCACATCATCATTGTCATTATCACACCGACTGCAAAACACGAATACAAAATTGAACATAATACAACATTATTGAAGTATTATCGGTTAAAAGGACTTCTTTTTCATATTTCAAACAAAAACATAACACACGTACAGAATTGTGTCGTGAATAAAATATCGATAAAAAAACGAATGTCTTGTAGGAATACTGATGGATGAAACGCAAATTATGTGCCAAGATTTCCATTATAAGTTTTTTCTCCCCTGAGAGCACCTTTTCCATATTGAGGGTGATTAGATCCACGTTACATACATATGCGGAAGAATATGTGTGTATACATATGTATATATTTAATGATATTGAACATGAAAGAAAAATATGAGTAAATAGATGTGAATAGAGGAATTTGAATCGTAGATAATTTATTTAGATTCTAGTCAGCATACTGTTTGTGAAATGGCACACACTTGCTTCGTAATATTCATTATCTGATAAATCGTTGCGGGATATGCAATAATATCAAACACAAACAACACAACAGAAATGATATCTCCGAGTACATGTGTAATCGGAGTGTAAAAAATATCACGACGATTCAAATGACAGAAGACGAAGAGAAAAAAAAGAATATGGAATAATTGTTAGTAATAATGTAATACGAATTATGAATCATAACATGTGAAAATAACCAATGGCACATTTTCGTCCACACAATCAGTTTCGAAAACTATTCTCTTCCAACCACCCTGTTTTCGCCATTCCCATACATTTACAACAAACACTCCTATTGAATTTCATACAATATCTCGTTGACCAATTAACACATTAAGCTAGCATAATATCGCGCAACTAGTAACAAAATGAAGTAAAAAAAAACTGTCCTATCCAAACGAATTTTCCGAATTTGAAAAAGCAAAAAAATTAATAATAAAAATAAGCCTAACACAGATAATAATTCGGTTGAATGATGAATTCTATTTGTACTCTTCTGACTTTGATAAGTATGTATATGTGCCATTTCTTGCATTTTTTTTGATATTGTTTTATTCATGAATATTTTCTTCCTTCCTGTCGTTATGAGGATTTCCTTTGCAAATGAGTATTTCAACTTTGGAATTTTTTATACAATGAATTTTTGTAACATGAGCGTGAGTACATGTATTGCTCAATACGTGAATGAACGAAAAATGAGAATATTTGCTACCATTAATCCAGGCCAAAATCATCACAATAATTAAATATAATTTCCCATTTGTTGATTTTTATGATCAGCTATGTTTCACGACATTCCAAACAGTATTTGTAAATAACCATTGTAAATATCGTAAGCATCTGAAAACTTTAATGGATATCTTAATATTAAATTATATGAATTTGGATGATTTATAATGAAATATTTCATGTGCGATTTAAATAAATATTAGAATGCCATTAATTGGTTAACTGATGTACATGACGTGTATTAATATATATGAATGTTGCAAAAGTGACTCGTGTATGCGTATACATAATTTGATATGTTTGTATGAATATGTCAATTAATGTCCCTCCTATAATATATTCAACTAACTGAAAGTAATAATTTTAAAGACTACTGTGTGCAAAACTTCCGTCTAAATGGAATCAAAATTAAATTAAGCTTATGAAAATTGAGGGATAAAAAAGTACATGAAAAACGATTTATTACAAAAATAGTTCTTTATTTTACATATAGAGCTCATTAATATCCATTATTCGAATAGTAAACATCCAATTTCAATTTATTCTGTATTTAATTACGACATTATGTTTAATTTTCCTTTTACTTTTTTTTTTAATTTTTTAATTTTTGTTCTCATCACTTGGATAATATATTTTAGTCTTGAACATTTAGAACTATTAGACAGTGATCGTGAAGTCTTTTGGTGATTTTGACAATGAATTTGAAATAGGTCCCAAACGTTTTCGTTGAAGTTTCAATTTCATATCAATATCACATTCTGCCTCACTTGTTTCATGAGCGTCCATGAATCCTGTGGGCGGTTTTAATTCAAACGTTGACAATTCACTGCCCCAATCCTCGCTTGTATTATTGCGTGTACGAAATCGCGGTGTTCGTTGATAATTGCGTGTTGCTTGTGTCGCATCATTTAAAAGAGAGAGAGATTCTACAGAACGACGTGATGCAACATCATTATGACGATCAGTTGATGAATTTGAACGCACAATGATTGCTGAATGATTTGGCGAGGGTGTTGCTGAATATGAGCGCATACCTGAATCCGATGTTTTTGGCGATGGACGAACGATGTTTTGAATACGACTTGATACAATTGGCGGATCAGGTGTAATTCCACGACCCCTTCAACCAAAATTCAAATTGAAAAACTTTGTTAAATGGATATGTAAATTATTACATTTACCTTTGCTTATCTGATCTCGGAAATGTTTTTCTCTCAGAAATTGGTGACGGCTCTGTTGATGTACTTGATTCGTGCGTGTGGTACAACACATCTAAAATTATTGAAAATTGACAAAAAATATCATAAACAAAAAATTCAGAATATTTCGTAGTTAATCATTGATGAATTGTGAATAACACATATAAAAAAATTGAATACTAACTTACTATGATGAACCGGCCTTGGAAATATGGCCAACCGTTGATCATTCCGACCGCGTTGCGATCCTGAGTTTGGTCCCGGTGAGCGTGCCAATATTGATGCTGGTGCTGAATCATCGAGATGATTTGATGATTCTGTTCTACTGCTCGTACCAACTTCAGTGTCACTATCCGATCCCAATGTATCGTATTCCTCAGACTCAGATTTGAATGACTTCGATTTGCGACGTGATCGACCGCGCACCTTTGTATATTGATCAGCATCACACTGGACAAAAATTTAAATATTTAATGTTTTCATAATTTGTATTTATTCTTAAATTAAGAATACACCCATAACCGTAGAAAAGATATTCATTATGAATTGGAATATACAATCAAAAATACTTTTTTACCAATGAGATCAAATACATTTCCATATCAAAAATGACCCTGTGTGGATTCTCAAGTATAACAACACGCGTAATAATCGAAAATGCTTGTTTTATGCGATAATACGAATATGTGTTGGTATCGCACCTGAGCGCCCTGGAGCATCGTCTCACTGCGCTCGTAAAAATACGCCTGCCTTATTGGATTTGCAGAGAGGTTCTCTTGCTCCGGCAGATGAAACGTAGCATACGGATAAATGTCTTCCGAGTACTCTGGTATACGTTCCAATGCGCTCACTTCACGACAGGGTGACTGTTGACCTGGTTTACGAACTGTCGCATAATATTGCTCCCTCTGTTCCATATTGTGTTTATTATCCAATGCAGCTTGAGTTTGTGAATTTGGATCACTAGCACCGCTACCTCGGAGAGAATCTGGAACAATGTAGACATAACAATTTTTCCTGTCAAATGTACTCTCCAGTTCAAATTCTTCAATATGAAATTCGGTACATCCAAATAATTTAATTGTTGCGGACAATGGTGGCAGGGGCTATAATTGTCTTACTAAAGTAACTCACGTGTTCGTAAACAGAAACAAACTCCAATCACAACTAATATCACAGCGAGAATGGATATCACGCTTGGTGCAAGAACTTGAGCGTCGAGATAGATCGATGTCATTTCAATTTCTTGTGTGGGACTCTTATGAACTCTCGTTATTCCACTGGGATTTGTAGTACTAAACAGATACTCAGATTGAGTTGAGCCAGCATTATTGTACGCAGTAATCCGCAATTCGTAGCTGGTTCCACTCTCCAGATTAACTATTGGAAATCGCGATTGCGGTGGAACGTTATTGGAAACTATAAAGGAAAAGAAGAAACCTCGTATGTATATTGAAATGACCGAAAAAATTGACAAAGTAAACAGAATCGACCTCTAAGTATTATCTAATTCTTAGAAAAAATGCGAATTCATTCCGCTGCTAGAATTGAATTCTTTTCCATATTTAAATAGTATTTACCCAATAGCCAATCTCCAGGTAATCTTCTATACTCGACAACGAAATATAGAAGTGGACAGCCACCATCTTGCCACGTTGATAATTCTAATGTGACTGAAGTCATATTTGTTCGAATGAGATGCTTTTTCGTAGGTGATACAGGCTTTGACCCTTTCGTTCTCGCATTCTCCATCTTACTCGCACTTCCACTTCCAATATGATTGAATGCCGCAAGAGTAAATTGATATTTGGTTCCACATTGTAGTCCACCAAGTAAATGCGTACTCGCTCGTCTATCCAACATAACTTCCTCCCATTCAGCAAATTCCTTGCGATAAGCCAATACAAATCCTTTAATAGGTGCGCCACCATTATCTCCTTGTTTCCACTGTAGCTGTACAGCGTCGGTTGTTGTTCCGGTTGCAAGAAGTGTTGGTGGCGTTGGCGGTACTATGCGTGAAGTTTCTCAATTAAAACTTATCCCGGTTATTAAACAAAAACATTATGTAGTTACATATATCAAAACGAACGACGCAACGATAAACTATCGTTATTGTTTACGTTGCAAGCGAAATATTTCCTGAGGCTCCAAATCGTTTTTTTTTGTTTCTCTTGACTTTTTTTTTTGTCATACAATTTGGAAAAATTCATTAGAATGATTTGATGTGGAGACGAAATTGTTAGGAACGTCAATCATTCATAATTAGCGAAATCGAATCATAGTGATTCTGATTATGATGCATCATGATTGATGAAATACTCAATGACAACGCATTCATATTACACAGAAAAATTATATGAGAAACGACAATACCTTGCACTTGTAAGCTATACACAATTTCATCAAATCCCAATGAATTTTTGACGTGACACGAATAATTGCCTTCCTGATTTCTCTGAACATTTCTCAATATCAAAGTATGATCCGGCCCAATGTCCAATCTGTGAAAAAAACGTTCAATTTAGATTAAGATATGGAAGAATGTTCGTAGAAATATCGACATTTTTAAATGTGGTTATCGAATGCTACCTTTGATGTTTCTGCAATTTAACGTCACCAAGACGCCATTCAACTGTTGGCACCGGAACACCGACCGATACGCAAGGAAATCGTACGTCTACTCGCCAAGGAGTCACTATTGGCATACCAAATGAAATGATAGCAGCTGGAACTGAGCAAGAAAAAGAGTATTAAAAATATATACAATCGTAATAACGAGAATAAATCAATTTTACGGCGATGACAAAAATTAGGGAAATTCGAAACATAAGTAGACTTTAGGACGAAATTCAATCTTATCTTGGTACTAAATGAATACTATGGAGAATGATATATCTTTTTCCTAATGAACTGCGGAATTCACAATTCATAAGGAGCCGTATAATTATTGTGAACTCCATGAATTTTTTTTGTCTATTCACATCCTATTAATGAATATATTATTCATAAGAAAATATTCCGAATTTACTTATACATGTGCCAATTTGAATGACAAATATCCTTTTCCCACCATCGGCGATAGAAATTCTGTACATTTCACAACTGTTCACTCCTGCCGTACTCAAGTTCAAATACGCTGACACCCAATTTTCGAACCTCTCACATAACAGAACGTAATTCTATATACGGATTTCTTCAAAGCGTAAAATCATACTGAAATAATGAAAGTAACCATCCCACTTTTAAACAATAATTTCTCCAGAAATTAGACTTCCTCTCCACTTTCAATCATCCCAGCTGGAGAATGATAGAATATAGATGTCAATTTCTGTAGTATTCATAATGAACTTTGAAACTCATTCTCACCCCCACATAGTTTTCTGCGAAATCTACTTATGACAGCAGCCTTCCGTCAGTCCGATATAACATCAGTCACGTAAACATCACGCGAAAATGTCATCACACGGTCTTATGACTCGATCTCCGGTATTTTCATCTATTGAATTGACTCGTGTAGCTTATTTTATTTTCGAATCATTATCATTATGACTCTGTTTCCCTGCAGGAAATTAATTTTCATCAAACTTGATCTTCATCCCTTTATTTTCGCTGTGCATTTCACAGTCGCTCTACAATATTCCTCTTCATCTTTTTCATTCACGTTATCCGATAATATTCATTTAGTTAGTTGGAAAAGCCATTTTATCTTTCGGGACGAATTTGAAATTTTAAAACTTATTTGTGTACCCAATAAATTCATTATGTCGAAAAAATTCAACAAATGAAAAGAAAACACGAAAAAAGCTGGATTGTACACCATATACGAACATTAATAAATAATGGTGTATTCTATATGTATTAATAATAAAGTAAAGCGCGGACCTCAACGATCGGCGGAAAGTTCAGTGTACTCTTATAACAAGAGGAAATTACATTCTCATAAGTTTAAACGTTCCCCCGCCGTATCAACTCGGTCGAGGGAACTAATTATTTCTCTCGTTTCTCCATCTTCCACTCCACCATTCCCTCATCTTCAGCGTCTCCTTCACAGCGTTGACGTGGCCAACATAGTTGAGGTTTAATTTTATTTTCCTCTTTTCTTACTCCATCATGAAGTTACCGCCATATCAATGGAACACGTTGTTCAACACATTCAAACATCACTTCCAGATAAATCAGAATTCTCAAACATTTCGAAAATTAATTAGTGCAAAGATAGAGATAAACAAAATTATATTGATTAAATAAGATCCTTTAGACTCATTGGAATGGAATTTTTACAGTAGAATAGATATTAATCAGTTCATCGAATATTTTCTTTCCACCTCTCACCAATCAGGAAGGTAGAAGGTTGAGCATTTAAATCTCAACACCAATTGCGCAAGCCACTACAAACCCGATTGAACAAAAGATGTAGAATAATCACAGTAATCTTTGCCTCATAAGTTTTTTGAAAATCAGATTTTCTGACCATTTGTCAAGGAGAAAGTCCAAAGGAATTTCAGTTGCTAATTCCATAAATTGCCTAAGATATTGAAGTTTGAAGGGATAGCGAGCGGAGGAATATCAACTGCGTTCCTCTTGACAGAATGTTCTTTAAGTTAGTGTGCGAAGCATTCCCAAAAGTTGTGATTGAATTGTCTTACAATCGCGTACAAACATCAAAAGTATACTTCCTGTCGACAGCATCCATGACATTGTAGTTTATGAAACTTCAGTTTCCTTTCAGGTTATTCTCGAGATAGATAAATGATCAATTTCTCGCGTTCTCTCTTTACTAATAGAATATGAACTTATGTGTGTACAAAATTCCAAACTGCAGATTTTTTCCTGAAATTTAGCGGTGCCTGGGGTCCCGCAAGATCATCAATGTATCTATGAATATTGGTTTCATATACTGTCGGGAAGCTCATGAAGAATCGTTGTTCTCAACGGAATAGAAAAAATTAGCTGAATATCCTGGCAAATACTAAATTCCAATTCCCACTAGTGGGTGAGAAAGCAGTATATCATAGATTTGAATAATATTCATTGAAAATCTTTGTGATGTGACGAACGAATACATAAATATACATGCATAAATAAGACATCTTTCTTTCTTTTTACGAACCAGTAGAGCTTGGCTGCAGTTTGATTACTGGTGTACTAGGACCCTCGCCCATTTTTGTCGACGCAGTGACCCATGCCTCGTAAGATTCGCGTAGCTTCAACCCCGTCGCTTCATAGTGCAAACTCTCAGCCGACAAAAAGTCTTTAATGATCTTCACTTCTTGGCCCTGATCCAACGCTCGAATATAAATAGTATACTTTGTGACAATGCCGTTAGGTCGTTTTGGTGGTAACCATGATATCACAACGACATTCTCAGCTGTCGGAATTGCCTTAACACGCTCAAGTACATCAGGAACTAAATATTGACATAAAACATAAGATACATTCTGGCATTATATGTTTATTCTAGACGAGTTTTCGTTCAAATATTAGTCTCATAGCCTGAAACTCCTAAAGGTAGGAAATTTACTAACCCGTTTCTTCAGTAGTGCATGAAATAGGTGTACTACTAACACCTTCACCAGCATGTGTATAAGCCAAAACTTGTACTGTATAGTTAGTATAAGGTCGAAGATCATGCAAAACAGTACTGAGCGCTTGTGTAATTTTCGTATCTCTTGAACTGTGAATTTCTGCAGTTCCTTCATTAGTCGCTTCGTACAAAAGTTTGTAACCCTTGATTATACCGTGGACTTTGTTGGATGGTGGGGCTTTCCAGGTCACTTGGATATTTTGACCGGTCAAAGCGGTGCAAACGACATTTTGCGGCGGTGCGCTTGGTACTGTGAGTAAGAAATTTTATATAAATGTTTCAGACTACACAAAATTACTGTTATCTACGTGTTTATGGATGTAGTTTGTTTGTTTGTTCGATAGGAAAAACATTTTTCTAATATCTTTCTCCAATTTTATTAATGTGACGAAGATGAATTGATCGAAACACCGAATTAATTAATGTGCTGTCTGTTGACGTTAGTGTAATTAATTCTTCTATATTCTATGCTTTTCTAGGTGTCTATAGGTATATACACATATACGTTAATGTTTATTCACTCACCAGCCTCGAGGGTTTGTGTTATAACAGGGTCGGAGCCAGGTCCATCTCCTTTGCTGTTAAATGCTTTCACCACAATACTATACTCGGTAAATTTCCGCAAACCAGTTAAACGATATTCATACGATCCATCGCCATTGCCGATGATACCAACGCGGGTTATGTTCACAGTTTGTTCATCATCCCTGCAATTATATTACATATCCAATGAGTGCTGGTTAAAAGCTGAATAATTTTCAGTTTGCAGCACAAAGTAGCATGAATCGAATTTGGATTAAAGACTCATCCGACAACTACGAGAAAATACTTTGACGTCCGCAATTGAATAATAGCATTTTTGGTACCCCAATATTTGACAATCATACAGATTCCTAGTTTAGAACATTTTGTTATGCACAGGCAGCACACCAGACGTGAGTTATAAAGTACAGATATAAAAATTTGAGGGTTTCGAAAAGAAAGAAGGATAAAATAAATTTAGCTCATTACCTCAGTATCGTTGAGGTGATAGTATATCCTAAAAGTTCACCATTCCATAACGATCGATCGGGTGGTTGCCAGGTAATCTTGAGCTGTTGTGGTCCCAAAGGCTCGACCGTGACCTGCCTTGGTGGACCACCGGGAATTTCACCATCTGTCTGCACCTGAATTTTTATATCATTGATTTGAATGTTCCATATTAAATAATAATAATATAATCTCCTCTCAAAATATATGTATTCATACGAAGCGACTCTCTATTCAAAAATGATTTAATTCATTGAGTACTGACATGAAGAATGTCACTTGGTGCTGAGGTTCCAAGATGATTCTCCGCAAATACACGAAAATGGTATGTTGTTGCTGGTTTGAGTTGTGATACCAATGCGACAGCGTTATCACCTGCTACCAGTTGTGTATTGTGATCGTGCCACACATCTTTCAATACATAAACAAAAGGAAGTTTTCAGCCAACATATCGTATATTTTGATAGTATATAAGTTTTAGACTTTCATCATGACTGTTTATTTTTTGATAGCTTAATCATTGTCAATAATCCTATGCCAAATGACATATTGGAGTTATTATCATTCAACCTAACTGATTCACTAAATTACTGAATATCGAAAGAAATCCGAATCAGGTCGAAGAAAGCAATGATATTCAAATAACGAAACTTCAAAGGGTTCAAATAATTTCGTCACATATTCTCAATAGAATATAAACTATTCACACGTGTAAAAACCCAATTATATTTTCTAACAAGAATTCAACAAAAGACAAACTCTATTGTTGAAATGGTTTAATTGGGATTGGAAGTAGATCAAAGGGAATATATCGTCGATATATGAGAATTGAAATGATTATTATTAGACGACAAATGTTTAGTATGGAAGAATGTAATTGGCTCGCATTGCATTGAAATTATATGTAAATTCATTACTTCTCGTCCACTGAACACACATACCTTCTGCTTCTTTATATTGGACAATGTAATTGGTAATAGGTGAATCCGGATTGAGTGAATCCGAATCACTCGAAGGCGATGACCAAGATAATAAAATCGAGCGACTTTTTTGCTCAGCTACGTGTAAATTACGTGGAAAATTCGGTGGTTCCTGTACGAGTAAATTGATGGAGGCTTTATCAACTCCATACGCATTACTGGCAACGCACACATACTCGCCACGATCCTCGTGGCCAGTCTTTGATATCCGCAACTCTGAAGTTAAACCTCGCGGCGTTGAATTATTCTCCAAGGCATATCTGAATTATCAATTGCATGCATTCAGATCAATCAACTTAATAGAAGTCTAATCAGAATAATATTTGCAATACAAGTATACAATGTATCAAAAATTCATGTGGATATATATGCTATCAATTACACTATTATGCGATGGAATTAGTGTTTGTGTGGATTTCATACTGAAACATACCTCAAATCATAAATTGGTTCTATTCGACCTGCACGATTGCGCCAAGCAATATCAAGCGGAGCATCGCCTTCGGCTTCACAACGCAATACAGCAGTTTCACCTCTTCTCACGGATTCTTGCCGTCTTTTTATCTCCACACGCGGCCCAGCTGAATTAGAATCATGAAAAAATGCGTGAATACATGAATGATAATACGAAAGCTCACTCAATGAGCATTTTCGAATTATTTTTTCTATACATCAATTTTCAATTTGATAATTTTGACGTCAATATTGATACGGAGGAAATTCCGCCATGTTGATAATTCGGTAAAAATCCAGTATTGTGAATCCCTACAGCCGATTAATGAAATATATTTTGAATGCATGCCAAATTTGGTTTTTATTATACATAAATATTTTATTATGATTATTGTATATTTTTTTGGCACATGTGAACAAAAATGCGTCGTGTATAGACGGTATTTTTCTCATGCATATTTGAAAATGCCACCAGCACATAGCTGAATATTTTACCATGAACTGTTAAGCGAATGAGTTTGCTGAGACCGGGACCAATGCCGTTGCTACCTTGACACAGGTAAAATCCACTGTGTTCTCTTGATACCTTGGGAATAACCAAGGAGCCATTTCTAGAAACTCCTATACCTTCTGTGCCACCATATCCCAGTTCATGGTAGTCGCCTGGAGTTTCACCTGCATACATAGAATGCATACAGATAGAGCAATGTTTAAAAAATTAATTCGAATTCTTGACATCAACACAACACACAGTGCATTCCAACATATGTATTGGAGTCAATAAACTAAAGAAATAATATCTTGATGCTAATCGTTTTCTCATTCAGCCAGCTCTCTATTATCCCTCACTAACACTGTTTTACTCAATTAATAGTAATATGATAAAATATTGCCAGTATCATTTTTTGTAGTACAATAAAATTTGCATTTCCACACATATTGACATGAAACATTTGTCAATGAACAATTAAAGAAGTTCAAACAATGAAAGACATAACCAATTCTATACATAAGTATATCATTGATTCACGAGAACATGGCAAAAAAGAGAATTATATATTTATGAAAATCGAGAGGAAAAATGCATAAAATTGGACGTAAAATGAATTTCTCCAGAAATTATGGCATATGATGGGGATTATATGAAAAGCCGTCAGTTAGCCTCTGTATAGAAGTTCATTTCATGTTGAATGAAAGTGCTAAGAGCGACGATCAGCAAAATTCATGACGACTGGAGCAAACTCCCCCTCATCACCTTCACGACACTGTATGTATGAGTATATAAATCGTGAGTTAATGAAGGTCGGGGGTGTACATAGACGAAATGAGGAGAGAAAGAAAAATGGTGCCGCTCTCGACCCGACAATTCATTGTTCAAGTGAAAATACATCAAGGTACAAAATTCGGTAAAACCACGCAATGCTAAGCACTGTGTGCGAGGGTAAATGTATATAAAAATGAAGTATAGTGTGGATTGGTTGTGGAAAATTCATTTTTTGAATTTCATGAAATACGAGGATGATGTGCGAATATAGAATCAGTGATAACTCACCGATAGATTGTTTCCACGTCACAGTAGGAATCGGGAATCCTTCAGCTTGACAAGTCACAGAGACAGCATGACCTACAATGGCGTTTTGGTCGATAGGTTCCACGATCCATCGAGGTGGAACTAAAAATACGAATCCATTAAAATTTCAATTCTCTCTTATCGATTGCCTAATTTTGTGTTAAATCGTGTCAATTATAATCGCGTTCAAGAAACAGAAAATGCGACAGAGTGGAAAAAAAAATCCATTTTGTCGTATTACGCAAAACTAAAGAAAAGTATTTCGATACTATTTTATGATAATGAATGGATATATTTTCATCTATTGTAAAGAATTCATGTTTCAATTTATTATCGGAAATAATTTTCATAGTGAATTTTATCTCAATAATTTCTGAATAATTCGGAAGAAAAATCAATTAAATAATGAAATCGAATGTTATTATATATGAGTAATTTAAAATTCATGCACCTCTAATGTTTTCAATTTTTATATTACCTAACTACGCAAGAAATATGTAAACAACGATAACGACTTGATAAAAAGTGTCTACGAAAAAAATATTTCATGAACTGACGATGTTCATTATATATATACATACATATATTGATCGTCGATTATAAATATTCGAAAGCGTACGCACACAATTGTGTTATAATTGATCAATTAAAATTATCATCGTCAGATCAAGCGTTTATCACCAATTAACGAGTAATATCAAATTAGTTAATATAACCATGCTTGAAACAGTTAACGACACTTCTTCAATACAAAGTGCACAACGAAGTATCGTATAAAAATTCTCTACGATACGCTATGCCTACCGTAAAATTGCATTATAATATCTTCTCGATACAAAAACTGATGTATTAATAAACGTTGAATATCTTCAATAATATCAAAAACAAAATTGCCAAAGTATAGATTGGAAAAATATTCAAGTTTTAGATATCGCATACCTATACCAACGCTTTCTATGGTTTTTTCTGTTATCATTTTTCTATTTACCCGCGAAATTAATTGATCCGGTAATTGAATTCCGCAGAGATTGTGATATCAGCGACATTCGATTGCCAACGGGCACAATTTACGCTTTGTATATATCAAATAACGACTGAAAAGGATCGAAGCACAGATAGAATATAAAATTGAATTTCGTAATACTACTCTGATCAAGTACAATTACAATAATATTGATTCCAAATATGACAGTGTCAAAATTTTTATATCAATTACATTTCAACTCGATTCGATGCTATTTGTGTCAATGAACAATAAGGAATTGATACTCGAATAATTCCTGTGAGATCATCGAACAATTTTGGAAAAAAACAATTTGTTATTGAATTTTATCATCCAACATTTTTCTGTTTGTCTCATCCAAGTATTAGAATGACACAAAATTGCCTGTGTCATTTGAAGACTCTGAATGCCAGAGCGTCCTTTCTCAATCTTCGCAAGTGTTAACCACGTAGAGATATTTCACATTTTTCTGGGTCGGTATGCTTGCAAAATAAAAAATTCAAAGTGTTTTATTTCAACACGCGGGTAGATGAATACTCCTCGCTCTTCAACATCATAACTGAAATCACTGAACTGTATTTGAAATGTCAACAACATTTCCACTGAATTAATTTCTCCCTTTGATTAAAGAAAAAAAAAGGAGGAAAAGATTGAAGGAAATATAGAAAATGTTAAACACAGAACTATGCTTTAAAATCTGGAAAGAAGTTGTAATTTCTGAAAATTAATTGCTATCTTATGAATTGAAAGACTGGTTGGCTGCCATTCATATACGATCGATGAAAGTAGCCCTTAATGACACGAAAATCATGAGATAACAGGCGGTCAGCGCAGGTGCATCGGTTCTCACTTGGTAATATGAATTTACGATATATCATTACCATCCTGCTCTGTGAATGTCACGTAAACTAATATTAATGAAGCTCCTCTCCCTCTCCCTCCCTTCAATCTCCTCGATAACTGCAACGATATGTGTATACCTATATATGATGGTATGAAGTCTACTGTTATGCCGGATGGTGTGTGAGCCATGTCGTAGTTAAATATCGACACGTCATCGTTCAATAAATTTGATTAACACTTTGGTATGGATAGTGTGCATATGGAGACACCGAAATGCACTCAATAACGGAATAGTCTTCATTTCTTATCGCTCTTATGGAAATAAATATCTCGCCAAATTATTTCACATAATTTTTTCCTTCAGTCAGTCACCGCGGAATATTTCAATGTCTATAAACCATGATGAGGTATGGTGAGCGCATTCACCACATATCGCTTTATGTTATAAGGATTAATCTACCGTTGGGACACAGACGCTTTTCCACAGGAGCTCTTTATTCACAGTTGTAGAGCCAGTTCTGAAACCATTGTTTATTTTTTGGCAATTTTCAACTCAATTCTTTACCCCGACAATACTTCGATTTTCAATAATAATTATACTTATTTCTCGAGACTCCTAAATGCCAATAGTTGCACAAGTTTGGATATGTTTTTGATTAATACGACGTTATCTCATGGTGTTAAACCTTATTTCGGTAATGTCTCCATCTTTTTCCGATCAATCGAAAAAGAAAAAATAAACATACTGAATCTACCTAATGGTAAATCACATCTGCCATTATTACAAATGCTAAAATTGTTTACAATAGGCAATTGGAGGAACGGAAAAAAAAATAAGATTCATAGAAAAATACGTACTTCGATCCCTTCAGAATAATACAATAATTGATTCGTCTGTTTCTCTGGGGGAAATGATTTCGTCTTAGTGCTATATAAATATACATGTATGTTTAGTTATGAATTCATTAAATATGAAACATCTTTAATTATGACCAACCAACAACGGAGAGAGTAGCCGTGTGCTCAACGACACCAGCAACATTGCTGATTTGACACGTGTAGTTGCCAGTATGCTTTGCCGTGACGCTATTAATGGTGAGGATACTGGAAAATGCAGAATAGTCGCTTATTTGAATGTTGCTGGCTGTGTCCTTCATCACGTTATGTTCACCAGCAATACCACCGTCTTTGATATGAATTGGCTCGTCGTCCATCAGCCAAGTGATGTTGAAAGGCTGATCACCTTCACTTGTCGAGCACATTAGCTGCGTCCTCATTCCCTCCATAACACCATTTTCGAAAAAAAATGGTGAAATCCGTGGTGGAACTACAAATGTAGTTTTATAACGGAGTAATAGCCAATCAGCCATAAAGTTGACATATTTTTTTTCATTCAATTAATTTTTTTTTGGTTCAAGAAATGTCACAGAGTAAAAAGACAATTTTTCGAATTTCAGGGAGATATACGCAAGAAAAAGTTTTGCATTGATTTTCTCTTCGTCAAACCATCCGCTCTCTAAAAAGAAAAAGAAAATGAATATGAAAATGAATAATAACGAAACCAAATAAAGAAATAAATTGATAAACGAGAGAAATTTGAAACGAAAAAAGAAAAAATGAAATAAAAATCGTAAACCGCAAATTTTTGTCTTCCTTTATGCTTTTGTCCTCCACTTCGGTTACTTACCAATGATAAATTGTGAACTGTTACAACTATATTTTTATATTGATGATAGCTAACGCGAATTAAATACGAAATGGTAAATTCGATACTAAAGTTAAATTAACATTTATATTTTCAATCTTTATATGAATAATTGATGCAGAACGAGACATGAAATGACAATGAATATATGTATGTATATATACAGTAGATGTAATGCATGGATAAAATACATAAAGCGAGTAACATTAATTAGAATTCAAGAAAATTATCCCATTCTTAGTCGAACGTTATTCCAAAAATATAATTTTTCTCAAACGAATACATTAAATTTTAATACTAAATTTTATTTCTCGACAATTCTGAACCCCACCGTTTCCCTATCAGAATTCACGAGTTTACAGTCAATACCGCTCGATTATTTTCGGTGATTTTAAAGTTAACCAATACTTGAAACACTTTATAACTTCAAAAGTATTTCAACTTGACGGGCAACTTTCAAGGGTTAATTAAGTTCCAATAAAAAGTATCAAACTTTCATTATTGAACGGATACACGAGAGTTCACTAACACTATTATTGCCTTTAATTATAACTAAACAAGACGAGTGAATGAATCGACAACAAATATAAATGAAAATGTCCTAATATTATATCATGATATGAAAATACCAAGTCAATGGTTACCTGCGCATTGATTTTGAATGAGCCACGCTGAAGACATCATATAAGCAACAATTGCCTACGGTTATGCATCCCAATTTTACTATACCACGAATTGTTGTTTATTTATCAATGAATATAGTTCAACAACGGCCCAACGAATTCTCCTTTCATTGCTACGACAATACTGTGATAGTGAATATACATTGTTAAATCAACTATGCGGTTTGGGTTTTGTCCCACAGCAAATATTGCACTAGATAATACAATTGGCCCTGGCATGTAGACTCTGAATACTGGTGTAAATGATATTATATATACATATATAATAGTTGTGGAAAGCTCATCCACCAGTGCGAGATACTCGCACGTTCACCATGCGGTGCAATTTGTATTACATTATCTCCAATGGTTCAGGTACAAATAAATCCATCACCCGGAGAGTTCCAGTTGCAATATCACACGCAGCCCAATTCGGTATTGTCGCATCGAATAATCACGTTTGATAATAACGACAACAAAGACATTGGATTAAATATAGCACTTACTAATATAATTCCTCTGCAATTCAACTTCACATTTCACTCAAAGTTGTATGCTATAAAAATTATGTATCAAAGTTCAGTTTGGCACTCACTAATTAACCGACTGTTGTTAATTCGATTAATAACTGCCATAGTACATCAAGTATACTTCCCTTGTATATATACATACATACATATTATATATACCTCGTTCTTATTAAGGAAAAAAAAACACTGAAAAATAAACAATTTAAAACACTTCCACGAACAATTTTCTATGGAAGTGAATATGTATATACTGAGTTAATTAATTGATAATTTTACTTGGCAATCCAAATAATCCATACATATAATTCAATTGAAACACAATATCTAAGATAATGTTTACATATTGATATATGTATATATATATATCCACATACACATACATATATGTATCATTCGTATTCAAATTTCAAATTCCAAATATAAATATTACTCCTACTTGAAAAATACTGTTGACAAATATAGATATTTAAATAATGATGACTCGACGATGAATTCAATGTGCGAGAAAAAAATCAGTCAATAAATTACTCAACCCAATAATAAATTACGCAACTCGATGTTTTAATTTTTAGAGTAGTATACGTGTATGAAAAAGGAAGTAAAACTTCGGATATAAATGTTTTCTGGTGTAATTAGTGGTCATTATGATAAGAGTATGTGCATGTATAAGGGATTTTTCCTTGAAATTCCATATAGAAATTCTCGTCACGTTGCCGCAATTTATCTTCGACCGATTATCATTCAATATTCAAGAAGATGAAACTATTCGTATTATCCTGTTTCAGTATTTGATCGATGCATTTTCATTATCGCTAAATAGCGAATAACAATGAAGTTAAAACTCTGATGTCTGCTATCAATCATCAAAATATACCAAGTATCACTTTTCTCATGACGTAGGAAATTATGAAGAATTAAGAAGCGAATCCATTGAAGATCTCATTGAAGCGAAATGTAAATTTCCACAGAGCATCCGCCATACATATTTTTGCACTAGACCATGTGTGAAATAATGAGAATGCGGGTAATATAGTAATGATCCCCATTAGTGTCCGATGAATACTGTTAACAGCATAGTGGTCATGGAAAACCCGATGTGTGGAGTATATACTACCCTGACGTGTTATGTTTTTTTCCAAAGGCGTGCATAAGTTGGTCATTGTGACAGAGAGAGAGACAGAGAGAAGGTGGAGAGATATTGTGTGTTGTTATGAATTCAAAAGAGGAGTGTAAAACGAAAAGAAAGAGAGCGAATATGAACGTGCAAAAATAGCGTGCAGCTTTTTCTCTAAGAAATAAATACAATATATAAATCGAGCGATCGCAGATATAAATAAGCGCGATTGAATCAAAATCGTGTCACATTGGCAATGATAATAAACACAATGCAGGAATGAGATTGAAATGTTTAGCTGTAAAAGATGAAGCTTCGAAACTGAATAGACAATGTATAGATGACTGCATTCAAATCGAAATCACCATTGTGACACGGCTGATTTTTTTATATTGCCTGCCGTGCAAGTTTTGCAATTGATTCAAATTTATACATACTCGAACAATATATACACGAACGGTTAATTATATATTGTATAGGTACATATAAATTAAAAATACAGAGAGTTTACACAAAGATAATTTCGAGATAGAAAATATGTACGCAATATTAAAGAGCGAATTTTGAGAACAAATGCAAGAAATAGAAAAAATTAAGAACGTAACACTCAATCAGACGTTCGGATTAGTGATTCAGAAATTTTGATAGCTCAATCCGAATGCGTCGAATGGTGTGTGTGTGTGTGTGAGTCGGAAGAACGTTTATTTTTTTTTTATGTATCATTTTTCAATTGATTTTTTAGTGATTGGTGTTGAGAAATGTTAATACAGACACCAACGGTTCGTTACCGTTGACAAGGAGCAGTGCAGAATGGGCGATGGTGGCAGCGCCATTGGTCACGCGACATGTATACGTGCCATTGTGCACGGGTGCTATCGTACTAACGCTCAAAGCGCTGTTAAATGCATCATATTGTCGTATGGTGATTGTGTCTTCGAGGGATTGGGCCCGAATACGTGAACCGCCGCCACCACGTTTAGCACCAACTTTTCTTTGACCATTTGCATTCGTTTTCTTCGAATTTCCGTTACTGGTTGCGGTAACATCTCCATCATGTGCACCAATTGGCACAAGATCTTTCAGCCACGTGAATGTTAGTGGCAGGTCGCCAGTCACAACAACGCACTGAATACTTGTACGATCGCCTACGTTTAAATCGCGAGCAAAATTGAAAGGCGTGATTTTAGGCGGCACTGAAAGAAACAATACAGAAATAGGTGGTGTGATGGTGTAGCATTCCTTGAAAAAACATGAAAAAAAATACTCCTCTTATCAACAATTTTCTTTTATTTATTTTTTTTCTTCCTCTTTGATAATGAAAGCAGCTTACACTGTAAAAAATCTGGCGGGGGATTTAATCTCAGATCATGAATATTATTATCCATAATGAATTTATACAGTGATGTCTCTATAACTGAGTTGGAGAAAAAGGGTAGTAAGAGTCGGTAGAAAATTGAGAGAACATTGGTTATTACCAATTATACGAAGAAGGATGATCTAACTTGGAGATTCAATTTTTTAAGTTTGGGACCGAAGATAATTCTTATCCAAAATTGAATTTATAAAGACAATACCTACGCCTATGTTCTTATGTGAGATGATGGATTGTATTTTTGTTTGTACCTTCAAGAGCTCAGGGTGAATCAGATTAAGGGAGAAAGGAGGGAAAGCTGCGAATTCAACCGCTCACTTATGGTCTCCGTATCGCTAAATTATTTTAGTATTTGGTAGAAGCAGAATGAGTATGTGCTGATTATTCATTATTCATGAACGCTCCACTTCTATCAATGGTCGCAAGATATGAGCAAGAACATTTATGAATGAATACTAGGAGAGATCGTTGCGCACAATGTACGTTCTTATCGTTACGAATCAGCATAGTAAATATGTTATCATAAATTGATTACTATTACTAATACATAAATGTTCACTTATCCATTGCACAAAGTCTAATTAATTCTCATGTTTCTACAATGAAATGTAGATCCTATATTTTTCAGCCAACTGATTCCAACATTACAAACACAACTGGAAAAACAATTAATGAAATCGCAAAAAAAAATCCAGGAAATTTCGCCTAACGTGATATATTTTATTAACATTACGTGTTCACTTTTTTTTCTCACTATTACGGTTTTTTCATTCACGATAAGGGAGACTATAAGTGAATGATGGGGCCGACTTGGCACGTGAATTCTTCCACATCCCGTATCAAGAAGGAGGGAATTCTATTGATAAATAAAAAATTCACGTTGCATAATTCGAAATATGATAGGTAAATTCGAAATCTTGATACACCAATCATCACTAATTATCGACGGAAAATTTTCCTATTCCATCATTCTTCTATTTGAACTCCAATCATTGAGTCGAAAGTACCACCAAAAAATGTAACACTGCATAAAATTCCACACCGTGAATTTTTTACTGCGTAATATATAGTTTTCACAGGAAAGAATATATTTGTATATAGTAGAGACATTTCAACAGAGGCACTATAAATATACAGCTGCCACGTATGGCTTCAGGGGTTTTTAATCAGTACAGTCACGAATATCCCGTACAATACATCTGTATGTACTTATAAGTCTGATAGAGCTACTACTGTTTAAATCTGATTGAACAATATGATAGAAACAATATTCATTGAGCCTTTGAAACACCACATGTAATTTTTGTGTACGTGTACAATCGCGAAACGCAAAATTGGTACATAGTTTCGTCAACATTTTAATTCATTCACGTACCATTATGTAAGTTCATAGAACAGCACAATTACATTTGCAAGTTCAAAGACAGGAAGTTGCAAGAACGATGCAACATAGAGCACAAACATATACAAACTTCTTTGTATGCATGAAATTTCAGACAAAAAAGTCGGTATGAATATGTCTCTGGAATTCAGAGTTTAACCGTTCTATGTTGAACGATATTCGCATATGAAAATCCTGCTCAATAATACCTCTTCATCTCTACCGGCATTCCTTCGGACTACTTTTTGTACATGCACTGGATAAAACTTGCTTGCAACATTTCCTCCCCCATGACTCCTCATCATCTTGTTCCGTGATCGAAGTGACCTTAGAATTAGAGAGTTCAGATGAAAAAAGTGAGGATCAAAAAACAATATAGCGACTTCAATTCCACAGAGATGACGTTTATTACCAAGGAAAAAGTAATATCTTCCTAATTCGTTAGAATTAACTTGTGACTCAGAAGTTCAATGAACATGTTATCCATCAAATGAAACATATTATTATTTTTTTTATCATTATTACTATTACTGAGATATTGTGTTTTCCTACACAAAACAATAAATCAACGAAGTAAATCAGCGTATATACAGGACATTCGATTTGGCACAGTCTCAGAAGAATTTGCATTCTTTGCTATTATATATATTTGGCTGAATAACAGCGCTGCAGGAAGAATGTGGATGTATACATACGCAAGATGAATGCACGGGCTAGATGTTCATTTTCATTATACGAACAACGAATTATTAACATGAAATAGATACCAATTGGATTGATGAAAATAAATTAAAAATAATTCACCATCAATTAATTCTTCTTCTCATATTCACCGTTTTTTATATTCAATTATAAAAAAAAAATAGCCAAGCGACGTTTAAATAATAGAACGAACGTTGGCAATTCGGAGAGTTGGAAAATGTATGGAAAAAATGAATAAAAAAATGTGAAAGCTAAATATTCTACGCAGATGGTTTTGGCGTCTCGATGTAGGAAAATTTACACATAAATGAGGTATCCACGAGCGCGCAAATATATAAATATGTATATAGATATATATGTTCGTGTCATAGACATACTAGTGAAGTGTATATGTGTACATATGTAATATCGGAGTGGTGAGCGAGCTCGTGCAGGACTGATGCATATGAGCGGTGCAGTGAGTGGCGGTTGGCCCCGTGCACCAGGTTATTTCCGTATGTTTCAGGGGGTTGTGTGCATCCATTCATTTAGTTATTTATTTATTCTTCCATTTATCTATATTGATGCATATGTATATACGTAAATAGATATATGGGAAATGATAGTGTACCGATTGATGAAAAATAAATTTTTTGAGTCACGCAAACCCCCCAATCCAATTCGATTATATATACGTATGAAATTTTTTTTTATGTGCCGATCCAATGTATCAACGACTGTATTTTTTTCCAGCGCACAAAAAATCGTCGCGAAATTATTGTTTATATATTATCATAGAAATAAAAATTTTGATTTTTGACACTTTGAGAGAATCCAAAACGTTGCATGCGCCAAAAAAAAAATACTTCGCGCTTCGAATAGGAATTTTCTATTCCTACTCAATTGATTCATTTGCATGAACTCAATTCGGAACTAACTGAAGGGAAATTGACGTAATATATAATCGCGAGTCATGTACTCCGAAGAATATTAAAAATAAATTTTCAATATGAAATTCTCGCTGAGTAATCATGTGAGAAACTTTCCCTCGTGAATTTTAGATAAAAGACACAATTCTGTAACGATAACAATATAAATTGAATTTCCCTTTGTTTTCCATTAAAATTGATGCTGATTGTCAATAGTTCGAGAACGTTCCTGAATTCTCTACTATCCGAATACATGCGATTAAACTTTACACCCTTCCGGAGTAACTTTTCATCGAAGAAAAAAAAGTGGAAAATAATCTCATAAGGACATGCCGGGCACTGGTTTCTATGATTTTTCGCTTTTCAAATTTTTAACATTGACTGATGTCTTGTTCCATCTGAATTTGTAGATAGGAGTATAATAAAGTTACATACACCCACTGGTGGGTTCTTATGCCAAATGAGCATGAACTGGCGCATACAACATTTTAGATTCAATGACATATGTCTATCATAATTTATTCTCTCCTCTTCAATGAGATAACTTGAACAAATGAACGGTGGACTTCATCCACCAAGAGATGGATCATATATCTGTTTTACTGACAATTCTATAGAGAAGGTTATGGAAAATATATAAACACTGTTATCAGGTTTTTTTGTTCTACCAAATTCGCCACACTTCAGTTACCTGTGTCATATAGCCTCTCAATTGGTTCATGCATTTTTAAATGAATATTCACGAGAGAAAAATGTATTCAGAAGTAGGGATATTGAATTACTAATTATACATATGAAGAGTTACCAATCCGTATTGATTATCAGTGAATATTCAAGATTCTGAATACAAATAATAAAGACGCCAACACTTGGTATGAGAAACAAACAAAAAAAAAGAATTGGAGATGCATAATAGCGAAGAAAAGTACTCCCGTAATTTGTCCCGTACAAATTTCCGCACTTTGCTATATCATATGAAAGGAAAAGAAGTGAGAAATTTGTCATCATGAACATCTTATTAGAATGAATAAATAGTTCCGCAATTGTATGTCTATACATATCCAACAAATGGAATATCAGAACACATCAAATTCGCACGCCCTCCTGACTATTAAAAGTCACTTGGGAGTATAAACATATAAATATATATACCAATGACTTATTGATCCCAGAACGACTATATATCAATTGAAATGTGACGTAAATATTAAAATAAATTATTCCAACATTATAAAACATATTATATTACTTACCAAGTACACGCACGTCTACCGAACGGTGTGACGTAAAGTTGTGTTTATTGCGTGCAATGCAGGTGTATGTACCTTGATCTGCATTTCGTTGAACAGTATCAATAGTCAAAGTTCCATTCGCCAATCTTTGTCGCATATTCGTCGGCAATTTCGTACCATCTGAAAAATGAAACAAAGAATGATAAAAATCATAGTAATGATGACAATGAAGCTATGCAGAAATATTTTTAATGAACATTTGATATCCAATGTTCACTATGAATGGGAAACTCTATAATTGTACAATAAACACATACGAATATACCTCAGCGAAAATTTATATTGGAATGCGTACTTTTTTCCCATACAATTGATTCGATGGGATATCCAGCAACTGGACACTTGATTTGAAGCTGTTTTTCCGCAATTGCCGATACAATTGGCATTGGACGCACATACGGTAATCCTGAAAACATCAAAGCAGTATACAGAATTTTTTCATCAAAGTTGCACGTTTATAGATCAATCCATTATTCGCTATTGGTTCAATGATGGCAATAAATGCTGAAAAGTTTAGAACTGGAAGGATAAACAGAATCCAATCGAATTTATATTCATTGGAAGATAATTCTTTGATGTAATATAGCCGCCAAACTAATTACAAAACAATTGACAACTATTGAATGCCAGTCCAATATGCATTTCATTTCTCATGGCTCAGATTTTCAATCTTCTTTGTTTGATCTGTAATACCACTCGTTATACCTATCGAATGACATGTCACATTGACTAGTTTTACTTCCTAAGTACTTCCTAACTCTTGATCATTATTTGCACTCACCATAAACATTAAGTCGACCTGAATGAGATGCCTCGCCTGCTCTACTTGCAGCTGTGCATTCATATTCCCCACTATCCTCTGATTTGACCGACGATATGTTGACATGGGATATTACATCACCATATACAGTGACATACTGACCAATGAGCAAACGGTCATTTTGTGGCAGAGAAAATCCATCGAGTAACCACGATATTTGTGGCGTCGGATTTCCAGCGGCACTACATTTCAAAGAAACTGATGGTCCTGGTTGCATTGTTTGTTCAATGAATCTGTATACCAGTTGTGGCGATATTTCTGTCAACAATTTTAATCAATATTTCTATTTATTATCAAATATGCGAAACAAAAATAGTATATGTATTAACGCTTATTTGTTTCAATGTTTTGTACCGAGTATTGTACCGATAGAGAAACGAGGATTGTTGATAATACAATGACAACCAGTTGAGATAATAATGATGACAATATATATGGAATAAATCACATTTGACAATCATCCAGTATGGGAAATTGGATATTCTAATATCCTCTGTTCCATTGCAGAATTGTTAATTAGAATGATACGAGAACAGTGAATAAAAACGATGCAGTCCTATATATCAGTGTACAGATGAAAAAAAAAGGGATTGACCGTATTCTCGCGGGAGAGGATGAAGGATGGGGGTTGTTCGGAACGGGAAAGGAGAGAAGTGATAGGAGAAAAAAAAATATTGCGATAGGATCATACAACTGAGATTACCATGAATACCAATTTCCAGCTTGGGAAGATAGATTTTTGCACCGTACTGTATTTTGTGTCTACCGTTCTGAGTGAGTTTCAATAAGTAGACTCTGTCAACAAAAGTTTTATATTTTAAGTCTGTTTTTTTCTGTTTCCCTCTCAATAGATTCGACCGAAGGTAATTGATTTTTTATTTATATCAGTTTGCAAGCAAGGGTTCCACCCGTCTATTGATGAAAGTTTCATCTAACCTCTCTTTCCCATCACACAAATGATAAAAAAATGTTTTCGAAACATCAAATGTGGTGATTGATTATCCTATGAAAGTCATAAAGTCAAATTATTTATGATGAAAGTTTAATAACAATCTTCGGCTGGATATAATACTGAACGGATCTAAGTCTATGTATTTGCAAGTCACAAAGCAGTGGGCACTTTTATAACTATGAGTAGATATACATATATAGATACATTGTCGGAACCGCCATGAACCTCGTTAGTGTATGCAAATCCAGGATATCTATGTTCTATACAGTGTCTGGGGATTGTGTTGTACACTATACCATGAATGTATGCACACCTGTCTACACAACGCAATGCCGCTAACAGAGAAATTCAGGTACTATTTACTGAAGACTACCAAGAAAAGAAGGAAAAAACCATGTGATGATAAAAAGACATGAAAAATAAAACGACAGCTTGATAGAATGAAAAGGAATTCATTCATTTGTATTAAAAAGAGGGAGTTCATTGAGGACACAGAACAATTTCATTCCATTCCATCTCATGAAACATCTGTTCCCATCAAACATTGCAAATATGACAAGAGGAAAAGAAGAAGAAAATAAATAAATAATAAAAGAGGGGATGTCTATCAAGAGAGAAAAGTCTGACCCTTTAAACATAACTCGAAAAAAAAGAGGAATAAAAACCAACAGTGCTGAATGATGATGTGAAATATTAATGAAAACTAGGTCTGTACAAACGATGATTAACATATACTGTATAGATATAAAGGGGAAATGAACAGGGGCAACGAGTAAAGGGTGGATACCGACCACAGTTCACAGAGTCATTGATCGTTCACTTGACGGCGCACTGTACGTTGACACTATTACTGTATTTTCCGGGGTAACACGCTCCCGTGCATCTAATTGAAAATCGACGTGTTTGTTCACGTCACGGAGAATGGGACACAGAGAAATGGATAACAAGAGATGCAGAGAGAAATAGATAAAGATAAAACGAGATGTTTACAATGATGTGGACTGTGCAAAACACAGACACACATATTTATATGTAAAAGACGACAAAGAGTGATGAAAAACATTAGAAATTCCAATTCTTCCACCAAAATATCTCATGATACTCAATTCCTAATGTAGTAAAAATGAGCAATAACCATTGCTAAATAACAATTCATAAATGGGAAGAATTGTGCAGCACTGAAATTGTGTACTTAATAACGATTGAAGCCACTAGATCTATTCTTCTGTGTATATAAGTATTGACAATAAATAAAATCCGTAGGAAAAATTGTGTCAATGTCTTATACTGTTCATAAAAAACATCGAGGGTGTGGAGGGTGTGAGAAATTTATAAATTAGTCAAGTATGGCATCATATCAAACAACCTTCTCCAATGGCAAATGAAATTGACAGTCATCTTAGCTCTACTCACCTCCCAAACGTATTTCTGCAATTCCCTGAGCCATTTCGTGTTCATTACGAACGAAACACTGATACATACCACGATCCTCTCGCGCTATAGCACTAACGGAAATACGATCTCGAGAGATGAGACTGATGTGATCACCAGTGCGTAACGGTTGGCCATCCTTGAGCCAATAGAGCGCAGCCTGAGGGAAGCCACCTGCAGTGCATGTCTGAAACACACACGCCAACCACATTCGTCATTTGATATCTCGTCTATAATTGATTAGTATTTAATTGGCTTCTTATCATATATCGCATTACCAATATTGCGCCTTTTCCAAGATCAACTGTCTGCACAGCTGGCTGAATATGAACACTTAAAGGAGCTGATATACTCAGACGTATTTCAAGACTGGTGCTACCTTCAACATTACTCGCTGTACAGATATATGAACCACCGTCACTCTCTTGGACACCTTGAATTATCAAGCAACCGTCTCGTATAGTCCAATGATTAGAGAGCTCATCGATCGGTTCTTCGCGCTGATCACGTCGAAAATACCATCTGCGTGACAATAAAATTTGTAAAGTTATGAATTTTCTCGTACGTTTTGCTGGACATATGATGGAAATCATCTCGAATTCAGGAAATGCAGTGAATCAAACGTGGATATGCGCACGGAAAATACTGAACAAATAGAGGAAGCGAAGTTAGGACGAGAGAATAACAAATATTCACTAACGCCGTGGTTGAAATTATGAAATTTCTCATTAATAATTACTGAATTCATGCTTCTAGTTTTTTTTTTTTTTTTTTTCATACAGAGTAAATGTCGGAATTCAAACCACAATTATAAGACAATATTTGAATTGTATATTCCACGAATTTTATGGAATCATACCAATATTATTCATGAATTTTTATTCCAGACTGAAATGTTAACTTTTCGTGAATATTACGTTCAAATTCCTGTCCAAACATAGTACTCTAAATGTAAAATTCTCGTTCATTCACAGATTTAACCATCACTACGCCGTCCAAATTACAGTTCGATACATTCCGACGTGGATCAATCTCTGACGATTAGCATAACTATATATATAATGATCATAGCAACTTTAATTATACCTGTAAAACTCTGAATGAAAAAGCTCAACCTCTCTATCTCCAAGGCCCAATAATTAATTTCGAAATAATGGACAACATTTCTATAAGAAGCTCAGACCGCGTAAAATACACATCAGCAGACATATTTGTATAACTATGTATATTGTACATAATATGATATGAAACATCCTCATAATAATTGTGCATAGGGCATCTCCCAACCTCCTTGTCGTTCATTGCTGACGACCAAAGCATAACTTGGTCGGGTATGGAGGATGTACGTATAACTTTGTCCTCCTGTGACCCCGACTCTCACTATTGAGTGTACGCGCCAGGCATACCATAATTCTGGCGGTACATGCTAGTGGTTCACCCTCTACACTCAATCTCGAGGGAGAACAAGTGCGAGCAAGAGCCAGAAACGGAGACAGACATGGACTGGAAGCTACCATGACAGACTATACATTGATGATGTTGAGTTACTGCAACACCATCGAGTTTCTTCATATAATGGCGCAATCATTTGCGACCACATCACGTACATACTGCTGGGTTATTTCGATCTTTCAATTGATGCACGAAATTACTGTTGAATCTGTCGAATGAGCGTGCCGTACACAACCACTATGGATGCAGTACAATTCTAACCCGTAGCGAACCCACTGATGGAAACGTTGCACAATTCTCAATGGAGTGTTTCGTTCTTGGCATCATTTTATTCCAAGTTAAAATACCTCAGAAAATTTAATATGACATCCATTTGAACTCCAGACTCGCTCATCAGTTCAATTCCAACAGCGGGTCAATATTTAAATCATTTCGCTCACATTGTTTCATTCTTTTGTACAACATACACGTCCAAAATTTATATATAACATATCTGAATAAACATTTCTCATGAGTCCTGTGTGTTTTTGTGTTGTAAGTCCTTGTACCGTAGTCGAATCTGCTTCAATAGAGTCAAATCGACTGTTGAAAAACGACTATTCCGAAATCATGAATTAATCGTTCGGTAATTAAATTTCTGAAGTACCGTTCAGAATCATGAAAACCTACTAATTGAAATTTAATAATTCTATTTGATATTTGAAATTATGAAATTACGAAAAATTGTTTATGGATTAAACATGAAATCACTCGACCATGTAAAATGTTGGTGAATAGCCCGCAGTATAACCACTCCCATAGCCTCCCCAACTATCAGCACTGAGTGGAGGTTCAATACATAACGAAAATGCCGAATAAAAAATATTAAGGATAAACTAACGAATAAAGATCCATTTGGAATTACATCTAGTGCTTTGCCTCCTATTGTATCCGGTGAACAATGAGAATTCAAGTTGATGGCAATTATCATCATACTCTATGATGTGGCTCTTAATTAAAGCACAACTAGAATACGCACGAATAGGAAGCTCTCACGAATCGTGTATAAACTCGGCAGGAAACTATGGTTACAATTCCTTTATAGAACTTGATTCTCGCTCTCGAACTATTAATTTTAAAAAATAACATTGACAACGATAGCAGTAATAATTTATTTCAAATACTCCTTTTCATAATACTTCAATTATAATTCTGTAAATGATATGGTTTTCACTACACTAAATCCATGTCTATTCATCATATAGTCTATGAGCCAGTATCAATCCATAACAAATTGGAGTGCAAGATAATATCTCATATTTAGTAATTCCATGATCACGAAATGAAAAGTTATAAATATTACTGTCTCTTTGTAGTATTATCTAATTCTCCAATTGAATTTGGCACCATTAACTACCAGTAGAATTCAGGATTTAATCAAGAACAATAATAATGATATAAAATAACGGAATAGAGAAAATAAATTCGCTATAGAGGCGATTGACCTCACAATTTCTTTCTTTTTCATTCTCCTCAGTTTCCTTCATTTTTTCCTCTCCATCTCATCCCTCATTCTATTCACCACCAATCACCTACGTGTACTTCTGTTAAATATTGCTTACTCCTCGAGGAAGAGTCTGACAGAGACATCTAAAAGAGGTGAAGCTCTTGGTATAGGTTATATACCAATGGATAATCGAATTTACCGAAGGAAATTGGCGTTGGATGGAGAAGGAACATGCTTCCACGTATATCTGTGTATATACATAGAAATACCAGGTAAGGCCATGAGCAAAAGACCGCGAGAGGATGGTGAAAATGGGTAAGTTGGAAGCCAACCCGAGTACGCTTTAGTGTATAGTACTATGGTGGTATAGATGCAAACCCTCTCTGCTCGCTCTCACTGAGTCAACTCCGCAGAAGCCGGTGTACGTTCATCGTGCGGCAATGGATGAGGCCTGGAGGATATGGCTGCAGTATGCATATATATAGAAAGAGAGAGGAGGGAGAGAGTATACGGATAACACAAGCCCGGATACCTAGTGACGTCGACGTGCACGTAAACGCGGAATATTTGATGGGCTGTCAGAAGCAGTCTCTGTAATCAGCGGTCGGTTTGTTTACCCTACCTCTACAGAATGTGAGAGAGGGAGAGAGGGAAATAGTGAGATAGATAGATAGATAGAGAGAGAGAGAGAGAGAGAGAGAGAGAGAGAGAGAGAGAGAGAGAGAGAGAGAGAGAGAGAGAGAGAGAGCGGTAACAGGAGAGAAGTAGAGACGGGCAGAGAGGGTAAGAGAGATAGAAAAGAAAAAAATGAAAAGAGAGACGTTTATGCGCACATCCCACATCGCTTCCTCCCATTCGTTTTCACCTCTCTTTTTCCCATTTCCGACTATATGTATCCTCTTTCTCTTCATCTCTCGTCGCTAGCTCTTACCGTTCACATACACTCTATTCGCCACTCGGTAATCTCTACCACCACGGTATACGTAACCGCATGTCGACAATTCAAACCACCAAAATGCACGTTTCCATTTTCAGTCCGCTTTACCCTCTCGTGTATACGTAAAGTAAATTTTGTTCAACAATATGGTGCAGTGGTATGGTATGAAGGATCGACTTTGGGATGAGACGTGTATATGCTATCAACAGATGGAGCACATTTCCATCGGCTTCTTCTCTATTTTTCCCATTTTTCAGAGTTTTATGAGTGAAAATTTTAAGGGGGAAATTTTGAAACGATGAGTCTGAAAATTTGAAGGTTGCGTAGTGGTTTCTGTTGCAAAATGTTAAAGGTAGAGGAACTGATGGGGATGGCGATGTTCTGCTATTGTTTTAAACGAATTATCCTGAATTTTCGAATGCACTCATGGAATATAAGGCAAAACCTTGGATTGTCTCCAAAAAAATCGGGGAATCTTTGCCGATGTTTATATGACATCCCTACTAGAATTCTTTAATATATCAGAAAAATATGGATCTGGAATGCGCAATAAAAACAAATTTTGTACTGCGCATCATCTGTATGCATGTAGCCCGGAAACTACATCAACATATAATCAATTTCCTCTTCATTGTATGTGCTTTAACGGGTTTATAAAGCGGCTTATTTCGGAAACGCTAATTGAAGAATAACAATTCCATTGATCGATCGGCCGAATTCATTGCCTTATCGGTGAATTGACGAACTGATGCGTGAATAGTTGATGGTAGGATTTACATTCGTATATGCATTATGCAAATAGATGTCAGAATATTCATATGTGCGTGTCTGATTAAACCATTTTCTCGCGCACCTTGAAGGGTACAGGTGGAAATAAGCAATTTTACAAGCAACGAATACAATGTTTAAAATTAACATTAATATGGAAAGCAGAAAAACGCGTCTGTTAGTTTTAGCGCACACAAACAATTCCACATACATATACCTCATCCTCGTAGTTTTATTCTTATTTGTCATGAATAAATTGATTTTCCCTTTTTTCCCTGTTTAAGCACAATGTTTGTTATCCAGCGATTCAATTCACAAACATTTTATGCCCTACTTATTCTCTTTGATGGTTGTATATATTTGCATAAAAAAATTTTCCAATTGTTTTTCCTTTGACTTTTCATCGGCTCCGTTTATAACGGGCATTGATAGTACTTATAGCAACATTGTTAAACTGCGCAAATTTATGAATCTGATTTACGTCCTTCGTTTACAATTATCTATTTGACTATATCTTGCTATTATTCCAATCGAATTTACCTGTTTGTTGGTGGTGGATTGGCATAAGCAACACATGGTATCACGACTGTATCCTCAAGACGAGCCGACATTGTATGCAATTTTTCATTGAGTATTGGTGGTGTGGTGCCACGAATCTCTGCAACAAATAGAATATTACAATTCAGTGATGCAGCTGAAATACAAATGAGATTCAAATGTCAAAGGGAAGACATTTAGCATTTTTCATCTCAATTGATCCGGCAAATTTATACACTGAAATGAGAATTTCATTAACCCGACTGAAATAACATAAGTTTCCGAAATTGGTGTGTTGGAGTACTACAAGGAAATGAAAGGATTCAATCGGTTTATAGCAATCCTTTTTTTTACGCGAGGTGAACAATTGGTTTTCATATGGTATTGTGATTTCTGGTCCCCCTGTCCGGTTATTACAAAAAAACAGATCATTATATTAATTTTATATGTTGTGCGACGCAGATAATCGTCGTTTTATTTCAAACATGTGCGTTGAAACCAACATCAAAGACTCGATAAACACTATGAATCATCACAGCATAAAAATAAACTGAAGAGATTCCACACCGTTGATTTTCGTAATGTCATATTCCCCATTCCTCCCACTCTAATCCATTTCCCGAGATTAAAATTGATATGCACATGCTACACGTACATGAAAAACATTTCAAACATTTTATTGACCAGAATAAAATAAAAGAGATGAATAAAAAAAAAGCGTAGAAATTCCATACATTATTTCAAATGAGCTCTTTTTATATTTTATATCTGTCTCATAATCCGAACACCTTTTTTTTTTTTATTCCTTGTTGTTTCTGAAACTTATTCCTGAGAGAATAGAAAAGAAGCTCATACCTACTTGGAATGAGTTCATGTTGTTTCTACTCGTGATATACGGAAAATGTTCTCCACGGCATATCATAAATAGCCCAAGATAGGAAGAAGCACAGCATATATTGCTGTGGGTACGCGCGCGCGCGCACACACCCGCCTGTTTCTCAGGGAAAAGCGAAGAAGGAAAAGAATGGGGCCAAGTGGATAACCCCGTACAATGTTCCTTACACACGCACCACTACTATTACAACTACCACATTTAATGGAAAATTGTAAGACCAAAAACCAGTGAAGAACAGTATTCCTTATGTGATACGGTTCACCATAAAACTGGATCATGTCGAATAAAGAGAAAACATTTTCATTGTACTTTATGTATGTTTATATGCCCATGGAATATAAACATACATATAAAACAGCGTATTATTATTCCATGATTATATATATTACAGTCGTTTATGGAGAAGTTAAAAAATGAAAAACCCGAAGATGAGTAAGCCAAAATCCCTGAATGGATGAAAAACAATCAATTTTCACACGAAAAACCACTATACACAATATCACTATTCAGTGCCAACAATTCAAATTGTGTATATATGTAGCCATAATAACTCACGTGAATCCATTTTCCAAAAAAACGGCTATTGATACTGCCCCGTTTTCCTAACCCTGTACTAAAACCTAACATACATAGAGATACATCGGGAAACCCCCGTAGCTTATATACTCGGGTCAGCCATCTACAACAAGTTTTATTTTTACGTATATACTAAAACCCATTCCGGTCTGCCAAAAGGTTTCTGCAACAGAACGAACGCAAGACTGGATATACATAACTATGTATCTTATAAGAGAGAAAAAGACGGGAACCATAAGCCACCAGTGCTTGGGTAAAGCACTCAAGTGCATGGAGAAGAGGCACAGAAAACAAGACGAAACTCCCAGCAACAGAGAGATGGTACAGAAAAGGGGAAATGTACTCTCTTGAGTCCCAGCTAACTAACGATACTTTCCTACTATCCATGTGATACTCAAGGTTCGCATGCCGCTTCAGACGAGTCTGCAACGTGACTCTACCCATAGTGAATGAGAAAGAGAGAAAGGAGAAATGTTCAAGTATATCAAACTGCCGCGACACGTAGTGCATACAGTACAGAATACGTATGTGTAGCACCAGTGTTGCACTCATATAAAGATGAAATTTATCCTCTACGTCTCGATGAATTCATCATTATACGTCATGTACATGAGCATGTGCTTGAATATATATCCTATTAATTATTTCTGTTCAATCGTATCTTCATTCTATTTTTATTTATTCATTCATATTTTCTTTTTCTCGTTATGTTTTGAGTACAGTCTTTAATGAATGATACCTCACACTCAATTGACTTCAATCTAAGTGTTGTATCAATTAATAAAATAATTAACGTAGTGTCAAGGATATCCAGTGGTGACTTTATACAGTGGATTATCAGAGTGGATTAACTAATTATGGTTCTCAAGGATCTTAATCCGATGGGAATGTTTATTTTGATCCGAGAATTTTTTTTCAGCCTATCATTACAATATATCAAATGGCTGTGGACGGAAATAAGAAATATTGGAGTGTACACGGCCGGGCCAACTTTCTAAGAGTCGAATGGTTTTTCCTTTCTGTCAAATGGATGTTTCATGTCCTACCAATACCAAAAATAGCGAAAGATATCACAAAACGATAGCATACTTCAAAATTGGAAATGGACTCGAAAGCGACCATCTAAAATGCAAACTGTGTAGGAAACAGAAGTTAAAATTGAAGAGTTTTTTCTCCGAACATTGAAAACATCAAAATAATAATGTGGGTGAAGTACTGTTTGAACTATTCGAATGTATTATAAATTCATAATGAAATTCTTTGTGAAAATTGCATTATTGTATTGAATCGATCACTGCTTTGTGAAATTCATCCGCAACAACGCATTCCAATAGTAGTTCTGCAATGGAAATTTATATCCTCCTTTAATTTTGAATCGAAATCTATTGCGAATTGCCTCTAACTCACAATATATTAATCTCACCAGTTGTCTGAATCAAAATGAATCATAACACACAACTAGGATGAGCTTTAATGAAAATGTTTACTGAAAAATATCCTAATAAACTCTTGGTACGTATGAAATTACTCAAGGTACCGCAGTTTCTATTCATGTATTTAATTAATCATGACGATGACATATCGTTCTATTGAGTATTTGTCATTACGTAATTATTATTCGTGTAATTAATACCAATTCATGCCTGGTTTTTGTGTACCCATGCTATTATATGGATCGCATGCCCTCTGGCACATCGTGCGATTGGTAAATTGAGGAATGACCATTGGTCCATACTGAAAATTCTCCCTGGGCTATGTGAAGAGAGAGAGAGAGAGAGAGAGAGAGAGAGAGAGAGAGAGAGAGAGAGAGAGAGAGAGAGAGAGAGAGAGAGAGAGAGAGAGAGAGAGAGAGAGAAAGAGAGAGGCTGTTGCATGTGTAGAATTCCATCTATGAGTTAATAAATATTATAGTCATTCGAAATTTCCAATAAAAGTTATACCAACATGTACATATAATGCAAATACACGAATATTCTGTGAATGTAGATGATAATTACTTACCAGTCAGTTGAACACGTCCAACATTGGGACTGACTAGAGTTTCTTGAGTCAATCGATGGTGTGTTCTACATCGGTAGGTCATTTGCGCATCACTTCGTGTAATGTTGATGATCATCAAATCACCACTTGGTAGCATGTGATACTTCCCATCTATCGCAATGAACAATTGCATTTCTACAAATATTGTCATTTTTTTATGATGATAACACTATGTGATTAATTGTATTGACTATAATGATTGAATATAAATATACAGACACGATACCCGTTTTTTTTTTTTTTCATACTATGGCAGAATTTAGATAAAGAATTTTCATGATCATATTTCATTTGTAAGAATTTATAGGTTGAACATATTATTCGGAGAAATTATTCCGGTTGGAATTTTTTCTTGGGGAAATTTTAACAGCGACTTCTCTTGGAGAAAAGTTTTTACGGAGAAATAAACGACTTCTGTCTTTCACTAGTTACTTAACATATTTTTTGTTCCCTTCCTTTCCCGTGAAAATCATTTATGATTAGTTTTCAAATATGTTTTGCCAAATGAATAATAACTTGAGGAATAATCTATCCAGTATTTAATATAATCATCTCCGAAATCCTACACCGAATAACTGGACACGATTGACGGATATATAATATACAGTCATTGATAGTGATATTCTGAATGAGTATTTGTCATTTAAATAAAAATAAAAATAAAAATTTCATTATGGTTCGAACTATTGATTAATATTACTAGTCTTATTGTTACGCATTGAACTACTGTCCAACATCGAAAATATCGGAACACCGAATACTAATCTATTATTCTCACCGCTCATTGTTGATGGATAAATATTGAAAGAGGGTTCTTGAAGCCAAGACGTAACCGTTACGTGATCTCGCACGAAGCTTGGTACGTTGCACCGCATAAGCACATTGTTACCCAGGAAACCACCCAAGCTTTGGACTTCCGGATCGTAACGCTGGTTCACCACTGAAAACACATTCATGCATACGCTCTGTATACAGATATACACATATAGGTGCACGTGGAAAATGAACGTGTGGATGAATCTGTTAGGGACAGGGTTGAAAGTTGAGTGAACTAGTTGCCATGATGTGAAGTCTCTTGTGGAACCTTCAGTTTCAACTCCAACTTCGATATAGAATAATATATAAACAAAAGAGTGAAAGAGCGAGTAAGGTGTGTGTCAAATGGCAAAAAAATCTGAAAGTCTACAAGATGTGCGCTTGAGAAGGGCAAAACAGAATTGCGATGAACGTGATGTGACAAAAAAAACATGCATATATACGTCATGAGTTTATATAGGAGATGGAAAAATACATGATACGCTGTGGAAGACACTATTCCTGAGTCGAACATATGACTCCTCACCCAAAGACTATTTTAATCAATTGCGAATCAAATATAGAGCAGAACACGATAATTCGATTAATTTCAAATATCGAAATGATATCATTGACAATAATATATTAATCTATCACTCGATGACAGAGTTTGCAACGTATCATCCGATTTCACTTCGAAAATTCAGTATACCGTGTGTCACTCATTGAGACTTGAGAAACACAAAATATAAATTATAAGTCCAAACTTTGTGATTTCGAGGACAAGGATACTTCATGAAATCTATGAATCATAGAAATGGTGCCTTGGATACAATGAATTTTCATTTCAATTTTTTTCATTTTTTTTAGTGTGAAACAAATGGGTGCCATCTGCTTCATGCAGTGCGATGGAATGAGGCAGCACAGTTGGTAAAATTGTCTACAACTAATAACATAGACTTTCATTCTGCGGTGATGATAATGGCAGTGGTGTATATGAAGATATGAAGGAAAAGATGAAGACCACGCCGCCACAAGTTCGTTGAAGTCGAGGTGTACATGAGAAAAGAGAGAATCGAGTATATATGCGAGTGGGAAACAGGGGTTTGATAACTACCGTTTGCGAGACTCAGCAGAGCGTGGCACTCAGACTCTGGAATAGGGTGAAAACTCTGTGGGTTTCGTTTCCCTCTCGTTTGTATGCATGTGTACATATATATATATATATATATATATATATATATATATACCTATATTGTACACAGCTTCAACTTCATGGGCAAACCGGCCGGGTATCAACTCACTAGACATTTTTCCATGTTCCGGGTGATATTTACAAACCATGAAATATGCAGGAAAAATCTACCCTACCTTTGAGATACATTGCAAAAAAAGAATAATTTTATGTCAGCATATCCACGATATATCTGCAGTTGCTTTAGAAAATACAAGTGTTTTTGAGAAAAATTATTTCGACGTAAAATAGATAGTTGTTCAAGGGAAAATGTTCAAATCAAATTAAATGTTTGTTTTGCAGAAGGCATTGAATCCGATGAGATCCAATCAGATCTAATATCAAAACAATTTTCAATCTCTATGGTACATAAAGTGAGTCGCGGGGAATCTGATTAGATCAAAATATATTGAAATTCCTTTGAATTCAATAGAGCATGTTCAGATCTAACTTGATATTGGGATGATTTTTAGTGAAGATCAGAACAAATTTACCCATATCCAGTTTCTGTGGCATGAGAGTCATAAAAAAATGGATGAACTTCAATCAATGAAAACGATATGTGGTTGTGATGTCATCAAGAATAAAATTCATTAACAAATATTTGGCTGATATTATTTTAACTCATCAAGCGTATTTCCACTTTTGAGTTCAATAAAGCGAAACATATGTATAAAAATGGGAGAAAGCGCACATACAGAATTGGATGGAAAAAATATATGAAGCTGACGTAGCAGAAGAGCTGAGAAGGCATAGTTATGAACCGGAAAAAGGTAAAAGTTGCGTTCGCTCGTCTATGATTTACGAAGGCGTTAGTTCGATAAAAAATTTCCGGTTCGTTTATTATTCTCCCGAGAAAAGTCTATTTCTTCCAATGGGACAGTCTACTTCTTCGTCTTTATGTATTTTCTATCGCAAAAGACATATGTGAACGCACACATATAAAATGTGTAAGTAAGTAGCATACATATATTTGCACATAATATTTCCGGTTCATTTTGTGAATGTCTCGTCTCCATTTTCCCTATTCACACAACAACAAAAATAAAGATAATAAAAAAAAACAATACAATTCAAATGCTAACGTTTCTTTCTTTTATAAACAAATCAATCTCGCGTTCATGCAAAACATTCATGAGTACACATTGTACCCCGTTTTTTTGTTAAATCTTTTATTTACATCAGTGAGTTCTACAGTTCATTTGAATATCGGGAGAGAAAAAAAAATATTTGTATAGCAAAAAGTATGAAAGCGAATGCAGAAAAGTTAATGCAATTACTCCTTCAATATTCATGCCGCACTCTCTTTGGTGGTAAACTTATATAGTCTCCCGAAAAAAGGGGAAATAAAAAGTAATGATCCGTTGAAAAAGGATTTATGAATTGAAGTATAAAAAAAAAGTATGATTGATTTCAAATAAATTATATCTTGATAAAATGATTGAACTCACCAGCCCGCACCGTTACATCTCTACTAACAACAGCACCAACGCTATTTATTGCTGAACATTTATATATCGCCCAATGGACATCCTGACGAAAAGCCTCAGCTTCAAATGCCGGAAAGTAAATGGTTCCATTGCCAAACACCACTCTGATACCAGGTATTGTGGCAACATTACCACCATCAGCTGCTAACCACTCTACTGTAGGTTCAGGGTTCCCTCTGACAGTGCAATCAACTTTGCCACCACTTCCATTTGTGAATTCTACTCTTGATTGTGGTTCAACTATAAAATTAGGACCCTGCATCTCGTAAGAAGCGTTGCCACCTGGAACGAAACATGAGACAAAGAGTTAAGAATTAATTAGAGCACGTATGAAAATATGGTGACGAAAAATATAGCAATGATATATTTTTTATGTTATATCTAATAAGAGATAAAACCGATGCCGAATAACGCATCGACAGCCGAAGAAAAATTCTCTAACATCCATTTTTAATTTACTGACAATCGATTGCATTGTATGAAAGACAAAAGCATAAAGTGCCTATCAGTTGAGTACACGAGTTTCTCATATAATCACATAACAGGCATTTTAAATAATTATCCAACGTATATACAACAGCTGGTCGATACTCGAGAAACTATTGTCAACATACGATGGACAGCTCATAGAAACTCTCATTGCTTCGATAATATACAAGACAAAAAAAAATCGGTGACGAGGTACACAGAGAGAAAGAAAAAAAAATTGAGTACAGGGTTAGTGCTCTCAGCATAGTGCGTGGCGAGCGCATATACACACATATATACATTGTGCACACTCTTTGCTTTTCAACGTATATATTCTAGAAAGTGAAGGTACCCACAAGAGGGAAAGCCCTCTCTTTCCATTGTTTGGATATTCAGATGAGCCAGCAGTGAAGCTTTACTCTTCTCAACGAGCCATTTAACTCATCATCAAAAAGATACATAACGCCGCAAGACAACTCTGATGAATTTTGAAAATTTTATATGCAGGTATCAGATGAAATATTAATTATCCGTTTATAATTATTTTGTATGGGATCAGAAAAATATATGAAAACAAATTGAGAACATTCAGATATTGTTGAAAAAAAATTGGTTGGAAATTTGAGGGAGCAATGTCTAAATCGAATAATGAAAATGTAGAAATGATGAGGTTGAATGACCAGCGTGATATTTAAATTTTTCTATAGAAAAATTTAGGTATAAAGTTGAAAAATAAGTACTTCATTAATATGGGCGTGCAAACTCTATAAAATGTGTCAATAAAAAACTATTCTTTTTTATACGGCAATTGGAAAACTTTGTGGAAAGGTCTCTGGTGATAAAGCCAAACTAGCGACTCAGCAATGTAGTTAGCACGGCGTCATGGCACAGCCGAGAAACGCGAAGTGGATACACGTTCCTAACAAGATTGGGACGCCCCGACAGTACAGATAACAACGATGAACCTGACATCCGCTCACCCTCCATTCCCCGGCAATTGTATCTTCCGTAAAATGAGCCAGCAAACATTTGCGTTTATAGCAACGATCCAGCATTCACTTCTGGCCACTTTTTCTCCCGGTCCCCTCATTTCACTCTACCCAAAAAAAAAAAAGGAGGAATAATTCTACAGCTATCTAACCACAAATAAATATCATCATCCTAACTCTAGAAATAGAACAATCACCATAATTACTCTTGTTCATTATCCGAATAACTTCATTACTCATAATGGAGAAGTAAGAGAAATTTAATAATAATGATAACAGCCATAGTTATATACACTGATGAAAAGAAATGATCAAGGAAAGAATAGAATTGTGGAATGTAGTATATTGTTGTGTTGTTGAGTATTGATAGAATGATAATGTCAACACAAAACATGGATGAAGAATGCTGGGCCATCGTTGACCGAATACTTTTATATTGAACGAAGAGAGAAAAAAAAATCTGTTATGCGGTACTCAAAAGTCTGCTGCTCATCCGGTGGTTTACAATTACCGTCTTGCATTCACTCAGTGAACGATGAGGAGCACGTCTAACAGACAGGAATTTCTGCGGCTGCCGTCCAACAATGCAAACCAACTTTCTCGTTTCAATGTATTGTTTCCATTGTTCTTCATTCTTCTCGATCATCCCGGTTGTCGGATGCCAGCCTGCCGACTGCACATTCCCATATACTGTCCTACTGTCATGTATATCTGTATACGTGCCACCACTCTTCTGGTCCACGAGTGCAAAGATTACAGATTTCAATGAGTTGCTCTTTCATGAAGCCATACATATATACTCATAATTTCGCGTCACCGAAAAAATGAAAAAAAAAAAGAAAAGGAATAAGTTAAAATGAAATGAATGAAAGAATATAAATGCGGAAAAATATCATATCGTTCATACGTGTGATAACTCTCGATTTGTAAGCTAATCCAATTTACGAAATATTCTAATTATTGAGACTAACTTTTGATGACAATTCACGAATATGTTACACCCTCTATTTTTACAGAGCATTCCGGAGGAATTCTTATTCATGAAATCTAAAAAAAACTAAAAAAATAGGAAAGAGTCGAAAAAATTTCACGATCTACATATAGCATCGAGAGAATCCAGCTTTTTCTTCACCCAAATCGAGGTCGATCTTCGAATATATATATATTTCAACATCAGGAGAGAATCCATTAGAGTGATCGTCGTCCCCAGTTCAAACTCTTGAAAGAAAATATCCATATATGAATATACGACGGTCTACAGTAAGGATGAAATGTTGAATGCCATATGAATTAGCTCTCCTCTGTTTCAAATGTGGTAGATGCTCGTTAAATTGAATCATGCATTATAAGGCATCAAGCACTTCGTTCCCCAATATATCTAATAAGCAAATTCCTCATATCATATCACATGTACATATTCTCCCAACTTCCCTATTGGGGCACTAGATCAACCGTAAATTATGCAGGCCCTACACATTGAGTGATATATAACGAGGTTATATACTACCAAACCATTATCTTTCACACATAATAATCACACTAAGTGCTCACAGATTCATATCTACTTATTAGTGTTATCATCACCAAACGATTATACACAAATTATATACTGAAATGTGAAGTTTCCAGTGCAAACACAGTTGCGAAGTTCAAAATCAATTCGGTCCCTCGATAGAGTTTTGATGAATCCGCGAGCACATTTGTATACAAATCTATCCAAATATATACATGTATAGATTGCGTTTGCATCCAAACTATGATTAAACACAAATTCTATATAAATACAAGTGAAATCAAGCGCCGCAGGGGATGTGGAGAAGCATTGAGCGAGTGAGCGAGTGAGAAAACCGTGCGCGGTTTGTACGTTGAGAGTGAATCCAGAGCACTTTGAGCACGTGTTCGAGAATGTTAGAGAGAATTCGTCCATATATAAAGTACGCGAGAGGGAGTGTGCGAGAAATACGATACCAAACACAAAGACTCGAATGCAAATACATATTCTGTGTACTTAGGAAGCTGTTGCAACAGTAAAGCTCATGCATAGAGATTGTACTGACGTTGTACACATATAAAATCGACTGACGTAACTGCCGTCGACACCCTATTAAGTGCATACTGTAAAACTTCAACTCTTACGCATATAAATGAATAATTACGACTTCAAATTTTTTTATAATTCTAGTAGAATTATCGAAAGCAAATGCAATTTATTCGCCTTTTTTTTCCCCCTTTCGTATCAATCTTATGATGGAAGATGTACTTTCGAAGACGGAAAATTCGTCACAAACATTTATTATCCCAGAAAAAAAATAAAATTTTGATAATGTCAGTGTACATGAGACATGAGTTCGAGCACCCGACAACTTATTTATAGTCAGCTGCAAGAATTGATAATGCGTGTGATTTAGAAAGCGGTGAGCTAGAAGAAACTTTATGTTTGTTACGTTTTAATGATGAAAATTTCAAAATTCAACGCTCCACTACATTCAATGAATTGTTCAGTGCCACAAAAATACAATTTATTATTTTTATCATCACAATTGAATTGCACGCATACATGACGTTAGAATTTACAGATCAACGACCAAATTATGTGCGATAATGAACACGATTGACATCAGTGTAACGAATCGTATGATAAGGGCTGAACGTCAATGCTTCCGACTGAAAGGTAACCCTTCAGACTTTTTATTTATAATGACCCCGAGAGACTCTCTCATGTACTGATAATGGTAAGAAGCCAATGAAGAATGAAAACAAATAAAAAAAATGATCGGCACTAAACAAATAACTCAACCAGAGGATTACATTCCTATTTTTCTCATCAAGCATCAAAAAATATAATAATTACGGATTTTATCGCATTCAGACCCTACATGTATATGAACAAAAACAATAGATAATTTACGATACGAACTAGATGTGCGCTGCATAACATTAAAAATATTCCCATATATCTTTGTACATTCGCCCATGAAAATTGTGTTTCCAATTTAATGGGATATTCTACAATGAAAATTTGTAAATAATGGCATCAACAAGACTAATCAACGAACGTAAAAAAATTACTCACAACACAAACTCACACAGACATATACACTAAAATTAATACATCTAAATGCGATTGAATTTATCGGTACACTAGCAGTCCATTATTCGATGTTATCCAAAGATTCCGCCAATGAAAAACTACATGGGCATATAAAACAAACATGACTTTGGGCAAAACGTTAAATTGTGTACCCGGCAAAGCTCATAAAATAGTAAGTGTGTTTATGCATCATACGCGTGTGTACCTTTTATACGGTCGTATCTCGTTTACGCATCTGCGCAAAGGCACATGAGATATATACAGGGTTAGATCGAGATTGTGCGGGTAAAGAGCGAGTAGTATGCAATGGTATTAGCTCATAGCGTAGTATATATATATATATATATAAAATAAACACACACACACACACATCGTAGAGTATACACATTCATATTAAACCAGAGTTCTGGTGTATATTCCAGTCTGTCACAAACAGCCGCGCTCGTTTGGGACAGGTGAGCCAGAATTATTTACCGTGAAATGGCTACCATACAAGTATAAAGTACAACACATACAACACACTCACTCCGTATCTATCCCTCTTTCTTCTTGTTTTTATAATGCCACTCTCGATATCTAACCACCCGAGACGATAAATAAATTTTTCCCTCATTTATATAGCATTCACAAATTGTAGTTACTAATTTGATGGATAACTAAACGTGGAGAAATCGAATAAATATTCATTATAATGTACGAAACAATTTTTAGAGATTCTGGCCCAGCAACATTGAAAATTTACCGAAAAATAACTAGAAATAAAAATTATAATACCAACAGTTTTTGATAATCCGATAAATACAAGCAGTGTCTACATTTAACATTCACTAATTGAAAATAAACAATTTACTATCGACGTTAATACACATGTGTTTGATCACGATGATGATGATGATGATGGTGATGATGATGATTTGTAATTTGTGGTTCATTTAGGAGCTAGAGGGTTGCATGATGAATTTCTAGAATTGAATATGTGGACGCAAACTTGCATCTACATGCGGTTTCACGTGTAATTACATGTTTAATTGTGCATCCGTGTAGGTACATATGTCTCTACAGAATCGCAGATATGAACTCTATTCCATTTCCGTAATTCGAATTACAACCCCAATCAGAAAAAAAATTAACTACTCATATTCCAATAGGAAAACTAATTCTGCATATTGCAACGAAATCAGTTCGAGCATGATATTGAGGAATCAATATCACTATTAACAACTTTATGTTCCCCATTCATATATATTTATCATTAAAACTCACAGAAGTGACATCATCCAGGAATACCTACTTCACGCTGACCGAGATAAAGAATTACGTTTTAGCTCAAACAACATTGATTATCATCACCAAATATCTCCTATCAATAATTTTGGAATACATTGGATAACATCAACAAATGACTGAATGAAATAATTTCGCCGAAAGCTGTCAAAGAAACTTGGCAGTAGAAAATCGTTCTAGTTCTCACGTGGATGTCATAAGGAATAAGCGGAAGCGAGCCAATAGACAAATAGCTCTTTCATTCCTGGCATACCAATTACTATCACGTATATAAATTTACTTGACTATGTATATATATATATATATATATAAATAATTGTTTGCTTGTGCTTTACACTAGTAGGGGTGGAAAATAGAGATGGAAAAGAGAAATAGGGAACCTAGTCAGGTTCCACCGGATTACCGAGAGACGAATACTCCAGAGTGGTGTGTAGTGGCAAGAGGGTGGTTAGAATGTACAAGAGCAATGGTGAATAGGAGCAGTAGTAGTAGTAGTAGTGATGTTGGTGGCTGTGGAGGTTGATTGTAAAACGGGAGAGCCGACTAAGATGATGGCTGTGCAACGAAGAAAGCCACAATATTTCAAGAACCTTTCCTGTTGGCGCTCACCTATCTCCAATTCACTCACTCGCTCTCTCTCACCCGCTATTTCTCTCACCCTCGCCTAATGAGACCGTGCGGTTACATCACAGACTCGGGACAAATTGAAACGTACGACGACGACGAAACACCCGCCGGGTATGAGGAAACACGCGGTGTGAGTTAGGGTGAACATAGCATATAGCAACCTTCTAATGCGTGACTTCACCACGTACCACATCCGACATTGGCATTTCGCTTCTAAATATGTATCTATGTCTGTCTGTGTGCATGTGTGTGTATAAGGATATATTTATATAAATGTATGTATACTGGCGTTCCAACTATTCCATCATGTACACGTTTTTCCTCTTTCCCCGACTCATTCATCCAGGTGCTTGATGTGCATCACTGTATGTATGTGTGAGCATCACAAACTCGCTAACTGATGCACAGACTCAAAACAACATCAACCATTCATTGATATATGGAATGATGACATATGTAGCCCTGAGCATTTTTGCTACCGCTTTTTATTCTGCTCCAATATTTACAGCAAGATATTGAAAAATTAATTTAAAGTGAAAAATATAAGAGGTCATATGTATGGAGCGATGAACAGAACATTCGCTTGATAACTTCGATAAATGTATAAAAGAGGGCATGTTTATATATTTGTTCGTTGAATATGTTTCGACTTCTTTTTCATCACCCTTACTCATGAGTTTCCGATGAAAAATAAATACTTCTCAATGTCATGTAAATACAATACGTCAAGAATGAATAACATTATTCGAAAATAATAAATTCACTGAAAATAAATAAGTTTATTTCGTTAGAAGAAAGAAATTCGAAATCGAATAAGTTATCATGTGTAAGGAATTATTATCTCCCATCCATCTCATTAATGATGCAAATTTATTTTTAAATTCCAACGTGTTACAATCACAAAGCTCTACTTGGAATTTTGATCATTTTTCTCATCTCGAGGTTCAAATGCACAATTGTGCCCGCACATTGTCAAGACAACCAAGAACGAAAAAGTGCGACAAAATAAAGAAGATATCTGCTGACAATATATCTTTCTCACTATACACACACACACATACACACACACCCATACAGACTCATGTACAATAGCTTCACAGTACAGATGAAGGTCTTGAATAGTAGGTGGCATGCAAAATGCTGCGTCGACGTTATCGCGTGCCCACCACTGCTAGAGATAAAGAGGCTGACGTAGTGGAGACGAAGTCTTCCCATTTTTCAACTATATACATTCGCTGAGTTTTCCTTGGCACGGCTCCCTCTCGCACCCGCGCGAACTCTCGCACTTCCACATATACATTCATACTCCAATATATATGTGTACAACATTACCACTTTTCTTCAACGGCGGCTTGCGCGTCTGGACGTACCTTATTGTTCACATTTCCCACATTGTTCCCGCAATACGCGCACGACGTAACACCATGCCTCCATCTTAACGAAGATTTAGACGTTCCAACCTCTTGCATTATGTTGCGTGATCAGAATTTATTTGCCTCTGAGCGCCATATTTTCCTACTAGTGGGAATATACCAACCACTGTTCTCCGGTGACGTTGAACACAGCCAAACACCCACAACCCATCAGCTTCCATTTCACCATTTCGCTTTTGTGCGCACTCTCTCCTTTGCTCTCTCCATTTTCCAGTCTTTCACCTCACTCACACTTCAAGCGCCCACAAACCGCCCAACAAACCAACCGTTTATATATACAATAACGTAATCAGAGACGTTGATACCAATGCACACACGCACAAACACACAAGTCATATATACTAGTGCAATACCATTGTACACGTCCATTCCTGAATTGAAACGAAATACCAACATCAGTGGTATTCAATGCATCAATGATTTATCGATCGAATTCTTCTGTCGAAAAGAATGCATAGCACAATCCGAAACCCGTGAGTTAAACCAATGCATTGATGTGTTCATGTGTAGGCTCAAGAATCAGGTATTAATCGTACGTTCAGCTGCAGGCTCTTTCTTCCCTTCTTCTACTTTTTTTAAAGAGTGAGCTCTATGAATTTTAGACGAATATTGTGGATATTGTAGATATTGTTGGATTTTTGTTCACACAAAGTCGGGCAAATGATAATACGTTCATTGATATTTCAACGAAACAAAAAACTCTGAGTATGTTGAATAATATTCCAAAATATATAAGGGAAAAATACTACTTCCCATCATTATTTCGAATGTTATTGATAATGTCAGCATGATGAATAATTAATTCCTGAAAAATTCTCTATTTTCAATGCAGAATTGTTTTCCCAGTATTTGTTATTCCTTGTTCTATTTGAGGTAACTGTAATTATTCCAATAATCCCGCTATTCTCTCCGCGAATTTATACTTCTTTGATCACAAATTACTTCATCTTCACTCTTTTTTCCTCTCCTCAATGAAGAAATATCGCAACGTAATTGCAATTTTTATTGAACTTTTGTTGAATAACCAACACTGCTGAATATAAAGATATACTTGCTGTGATTTTCCTGTGGCTGCAGAGAAAAAGTCGTCAGTCTTCAGTTCAGATTACTCGCAAGTTCCATTGCCCCCATACATACACGAAAGGAAATGAGTGGGCATATATATATATATACATGTATAAATAGTAGCCTGAGAGTGTTGAATGGCAGAAGGAAAATAAAATGGAATAAAAACTAAAATGAGAAAAATAAATGGAAAGAAAGAAGTATAACGCGCCACCGAATACGCTCACTCTCGATTGGCTGCAATGCGAAAAGGCAAAACTTTTTCAAATACCAGAAGAAAGAACCGATGTATATATATATGAATGTATGTATGTGTGTGTGCGTAACTGTGTGAAGAAGAAGGAGTATTGATTGCAGAACCCATCAGGAAAACGGAAAGCACTGTACATGTATGTAAGATCGAGTAGATATGATAAACATATTTCACAAGTCAACACACATATTGCATTTTTTCCTGTCTTGGAAGAAATACGGAAAGATTGAAAATGGCTGAATGACTCGAGTCAGAATCGTCCGGAATGTAAATTTCAAACTTGGTAAACTAAATATGATGATATGAATATGATAATAACTTCTCTGGTGTACTACTGCAAATGTAGATGCATAGAGAACATGAATGAAGAATTGTACAATAAACAATGAATTTTGAAATTGTTGACAAGCTGAAGAATAGCCGACAATGAACAGCAATGCAAGGACGGTATATACTTTTGGAGCGACGCGGTGACCGTCCCATCCTTACTTCTCATTAACATCTCTACAATCTTTAAAAGTACTTATTCCAGAAAATCATTCACAACTGTAAAAAAAAAAAAAAAAAAAAAAAATAACATTTGATTTTGAAAAAATATAAACGAAACTTATTTCTTTTCCTTTCATTATGAATCACTTAACCTGAATTTCATTCGCCGCATAACGAGTCATAAACAGAATTCTCTCCTAATTACTATATACACAATTACTAGTAGAGCTCTACTAAAACACAAAGATTCATAAACCTGCCGGAAATGGCAGCCTTGTAACTCTAAGAAGAACCATAAACATACACAATTACTTGAGGGTGATGTTCGTTGCGCCAACGGTACTCTCAAAAAACTTTACCACCCCCAATCGAATTTTCTTCAATGTAAAATTTTATACCAAACGAATACAGACTTGAGAAAAGGAGAAAAAGTAATTGACGATGCCCAATCGTCCCACGATAAAAAAAAATTAACGAATTCAAAAGGAGAAATGAAGAGCATCATCGATAGTAGACAAATGAAATGCGATCAATCACACATCTTCCATAAAAGTGCTTACACAACTGCGAAATGACTTCCACAATGGTCAGTGAACTGCGGTGCTAGTTATTTACGAGGAGAAACTGTCAGAAGCAGTATTTTATTTGTTGGTTAAGAAACATATACACACTCGAACTCATACATCCATGAAATCATATATAAATATACAGCACATTTGGAATGGCGTTGGTTTGCCGTAGGGTGTGTGCGAAGGAGTTGCAAAAAAATAAAAATGAGGTAGACAAAGAATAAGGGATGGAAGAAGGAGCAAGAGAAAGAGAGTGAAGGCAGCAGCTCAGAAAGCCTCGCGAACTTCTCGGGTCACCGCCGTCACGGAACAATACAATCCTATCTCGCTCCCTCATTTCCCCTTTAGTTTCCTGCTCGCTCTTCTAGGCGAAGTAGTACTGTACCCTTCGTCGCATATATATGTTCTCTGCTCTCTGCTCGTTTCCACTCTCCTTCCTTTTTTACTTCTCCCTTTATTTTCTCTCACTCGCGCACGTTGCTTCCGTTAGCTTCCATTTCTTCCACATGGCCTACAATTCAGCCAAACCGTAACTACCAGACCACTATACTCCCCTTCTACTACTGCGGCTGCTACCACCGCCGAACACACTACATACATACACTACTCGTTCGCATTTTTACTCTTTCTCACTTGCTCTTGCGCTATCAAATGGAATTTCCTTCACTTCTTGGAACGCCGCGCACCCGCATCCCTTTTACCCTGCAGTATAGACCATGAAATAGATGAAACACATACGAGTGCAGTCTAGGAGGAATGAAAAGAAAAAAATTTATACATAAAACAAACAAACAAAAAATTTAAGGGGGAAAAGAACGGGAAAATAGGAAAAAAAAGACGAATGTGGCGAAAGGCGCGAGGGCATATTGCTCGACTAGACGCAAGAGCCACAAAAAAATTCCTGACAAAGTGTCTGCTGTTTTCTTATTATAAGAATATAAAGTCTTTATTCATATAATATGGTCTGTTTGTATATTTGTAGGAGAGTGTGAGGATGCCCACAGGTAATTGGCACTTTCGTGTTGCCGTGTTGCTGTCTTGTGCTTTGATATCAATGTTCTAAGAGAAAAATTATCTTGTGATGTAAAAACAAAATAATAGTGAGAAGGAGAAATAAGAAGAGTAGTTGGAGTTGAAGTTAAATGAGAGAGGCATCTCTGTGTACAAAAAACCAAGATGCAAATGTATGAACCTCAATCAGTAGAGCGTAAATTTGTAATGTATGAATAGCATAGATAGTCATTAACTGGGCGTTAGACAATCAACGGAACCAGCGCTCTGAATTTTCAAGCAATCGATGATTTTGCAAAGAGAAATAGTCACAAGTCACCAATAAATTGGCTATTCATTTTTTCTGCTCATTATCATCTCATCTAGGCAGGGTAAATGATCATATATCTTTGTGCTCTCGAAAGTACACATGAGAAATTCTCGAACTTAATGTACATGGGTTCAAGAAAATTGTTCAAGATGGAAAAAAAGTCGCAAGGGGAAGATTTGCATTTTCATCTGTTTACATACACGCACACATAAGTATCCAAAGCATCGCTGCATCCTGTAAATATAGAAACAACTCCAACCACACGACAACTAGATCAAAGTTGAAACTACATAGATGAGAGAGCCTTTGATCGCACACACTCCATCTCCCGCCAGTCGGAAATGCAACCTGCCACTAACAGTATCACAAGAAATGTGATTTCAAATCTTTACAAGAATATTCGCCAGCTAATACATGATGAAAATATACTATTACATATGATGCTCACATGTATAAGTATATTCCTGAGATTTTATGCAAGAGATCATCAAATTTCCATGAAGAAAAGATGAATAAGTAAAATGAAGCCACATCATTAATATCTTGAGTTACATTTCGAAGACCTTCTCTGAATGATCCACTTTTTTATTCGTGTTTTTCCACTTGAGAATTCACACTAGATATATATATACCCCAATCAGATTAAAATAATAATAATAATAATAATAATAAATACACTCGTGATGGCACTAGAGTAAAGAGCAAACTGTTGTTGTGAACACGACACAGACAAAACTTCATATATACATTGAGATAAAAAAGAGTATTCTACTATATTGCACCCTGTTCATGCATTGTAAATGGAATAAGTTAGAGTTCAAAGTTTCTAATGATGTTAGATTTTATTCTGTTCCTTCCCACCAAATATTATCGAGCTGTCACATATAAATTAAGTGAGATTAATATCCACACTATATTGAGGGATTGATATTACAGTAGTTTTGTCGGTCGGACAGTTTGGCGGGGGATATAGTTATGCTTCAAGATATATTTGATTGCGCGCTGATGCTTATCACACAATAAATGATTGAATAACTTGTATTCCTCATCTAATATTAATATGTATATTTCATCCTCGAATTCAGATTTTAATCGAAATAACTTTCAAAACGTACACCGAAGTTTTTAATGACACTAAAGTCCGGAAAAAGTAGAAAAAAGAATGTTGAATATGCCGAGAATAGAGATAATATTTCAGATTTAGTATGTGCTCCAAACTATTTGGGGTGAATAAATCTGCGTGAGAAATGACATCCTGTTAAAATCCAGTTGATTATTATTATATAGGGAAACCATAATCTAACTACACACATGTGTGATTATCCTGTTCGTTCATACATTAGTTGATGTACCTCACAAATGTAAGTTGTAGACACAGATTAGAAACAGAAAGAATATTAATATCTCTAGCTGCACTTTATTTCTCATGTACCATCCTTCACGAAAATTTCATTAAAAGTAACATGGTCTTAAGTATTTTTCCATTAACCGCAGACAATAAGTAACATAATATCAAAAAAAAAGATTTCCTATCTCACGTCGAATATATATATTCGAACCGTTATTTTCTGGTATTATTATTTATTATGTTTTTTTCTCCGTTCATTCCATCCTCGTTTTCCTTCGTTTTCTCACCGAACTCATGACCATTAACGGGATATTTACAGAGAATAAAAGATAAAAAAGTGTGAGTCAATATTGGAGGTATAAAAGAAACAAAAATAGAAACAAAACAATGACGGAAAAAAAGCACAATAATAATAAATAAAATAAATAGAAGTAAACCTCAAAAAGGCCTCGTTGAGGATAAGTGAATGGGCGGTTTTCGCAGTGGTGCAACTGGACTTTATAACATTCTCTTGAGTTTTCCAGAACAGATAATAGCATCGAGAAAACGGAAAAGCTTCGCCAGCAAAGCATACGAGAAAAATAGAAGTTAATGGAAGTGGTAGAAAAAAAAAGATATAGTAAAGTAAAAAGAAAAAAAAAAAAACACTCTAGAGTCGATGAAAGAAGCAAGATTAATGGGAAAACGTGGCTCGTATTTTAAGATCGTTGGAAAAGTTTTTATTTCATTTATGGTTTCATGTATATAATGTGTTAACGGCTGCACGGACTCATCTACTTTTCATTCATGAAAATGCACGCGATTTTCGACCATTCTATCGAAAAAGAAATTATATATAATAATGTATGAAGAGAATACATATTTGATCGAAAAATTATTACCTTCAAACTGAGCTTTCAAGCCTTGAATTCAAATTATACTCAATTCCATAACCTTTTTTATTTTATTTTTGTGTATTGTTACACCACCCACTTGTTCTCCCGCGATCATTTCACATATCTATATACATGCAAAAATAACGGGATACCCCAGATATACATTTATATTCGTGTGTAAAGCGTGAATGAGTGAATTATATGTATATCGATAAAATTGTATAGCATGAAAATCAACAGGCAGTTGCATGGCCTTTGTCTATATTCTTTTAGTCGATCGAAAAAGGAGCGACAAATCCATGTCTGCTGCATCCATTTACATACACCTACACACAATGTATGAAAATATGAAGCTTCTTTCATTATCTATTCTAATTGAACTGTTCTCCTTCATTTACTACATTCCGTTAACGATACCATTTTCAATCATTTCATTGATTTCCACATCAATAAACTTACATATTATTATTATTGTTGTCACTATTATTATCATTATTATCATTATTATTATTATTATTATTATTACTATTATTATTTTATGGACGTTCTTTTACATAATTGTTAAGACTTCCACCTATTATGACACCATATTCAATCTGGAAGGCAGAGAGCGGAGGGCTTAACCCCTAAATTGATAATAAAAATATTGGGAGACATATGCAATGGAAAATGAAGAGAAAAACCATTTTTAGGCACTGCGATCCCGATTATAATTTCTAGATAATTATCTGACACAAGAGATTCATACTCGATCATTTTCAAGATGTGGAAAATTATTGAATACACTATTACTTGAAAATCCATTGACTTATTCCTATTATTCGACGGATAGTGAGTAGCATTGTAGATACGGTGGCATGAATTATGCAGCAATAGTGTCTACTCAAAAAAAAAAAAAAAAGTGCTAACAGAAATGATTGTTCTCACGACGAATTCCATTTGAATCCTAATAAAATTGAATAAAAATTGCGACCAATCTGAAAATTGATTTATCCAACTGAAATTCAGCATCCTAGACTAACACAACCCTTCTATCAATCACCACAACAAAAACTCAAATGTGCGGAAATCAATGCTCGCACCGGCCCGATGAGTAAGAAAGGAAATATTAATTCCAAATAGAAAAATGCAACCAGCATTTCCGACGTTCTTCCTGAATGTATCAAAGCAATAACACACGCACAGCCCATAAATACGAATAATAGCCTGGCCAAATGTGTGACACAAGATCTACGGGAGCCCGAATATATGTATACAAGCAAATGGTATGTGCTGCCAGGTGCTCATTATTAGCCGCGAGTTTGCCCTCGCATTTCACCTCACCCACTCGACGCTGAGTAAACACTTTGATATATGTGGCCCGGTACCCCCGATAAGGATAGCGCCAACCCAGACATCGTTCGGTAGTTGATGTTCGGGCTGGTATGTGAGCGCGAGAGAAACAGATAGCTTTTCGCCCAGGGTACATGCTGCGCTCAGCATCCACGAATATACACACCACTGAAAACGCTTCTCTTAACGATATATGCGGTATGTATGAATATCTACATGCCTGGCCCATTGTATTCGCCCATATATCTGTGTGTATACAGTTATTACACAATTCCATACTACATTCCGGCTCTCAATGTAGCCAAACTATCAACTTGATATTGCGTCAAAAATAATATGAAAACATATATGAATGAATATTAAAACAAAATAAGCACGAAAAAGGGAAGAAGAAAAATGAATGGATGCATAAAAAATAGATTGAAAAAAGTACGGGAAAACGACGTAACGCTCGATGACCCGGTATTTCAAGTGCATGAGAATGAACTATGTGGAAACAGAGTATTGAATGACATCAAGCAAGCGTTTGTTCGACTTTTTTTTTCTCAGTTCAATTATAAATGTGTTTACCGATTTGATGGTAAACAAGTTCAATTGATTGAGAAACAATGCTGTGGCTGAAGTGGCCAGATGCATATGCTTTGACATTGCTCGTTATTTTTTTTCTACTTTCATTCGCATTTTTCAATTTCCTTTCAAAAATGAAGAAAAAAATCGACTAAACCCTCAATATTCACATGTATATTCATGCTTTGAGAATAACCGAGTTATTAGAAGTTGAGGAATATAATTATGATTCAAAGTGGAATGATATTTGGAGAGAAAATGGAACGAAGACAAGTGTGGAAGGTTTAATCTAGATAATTCTATTTGATAATTTAGAATAAAAATAATTCATTAATAATGAGCCAAAATAGAACATGGTTTACAGATAATTCGAAAATGTGCACTATACCCTGTGCAATGATCTATTATTTTTTACAAAAACTCAATGAGATACCTAGCAATTCGATTTTGCGAGGAAGAAATGACATAGCCATTTTTTCCTCCATTGAAATATGACCTGTTGAATATTCTCTTCGATTAATGACTCATGATATAATAAAGACGAAAAATAAAAATGAAACCTACGAAAAAGATACGACCACATCAATTACAAAGTGAAATATCGCGAGCAGACTGAGTCTGGGTCAAACCATCCTGATATATCATTGACACTCATTAAATCTAATTCTAGTTTTTTTCATGGTGTATACAGTGTCTTGAAGGAAAATATCGCCCTCATACCACCGTCCAAGAGATAGTAATACCTCGAATTGGGTAAATAATCAGATGAAACTATATATATATACTATAGGGTTCTTTGGTTTAAATTCGTAATTGAGTTTGCATTGTATGCAAGCAGACACTCGACAATGCCATGCTCTCGGATGCGAGATCGTATTACGTTATGCAAATGTGTACGTATATGAACTCGCGAGGGAACGGTGCATCAATAAAATGTATATATATAAAAAAAAAGAACTAGACAGTGAAGTTTGAATAAATATTTTGCCATTGATATAGAATTCACTTTCGGAAATTATACTATCGAATCGCATCGACAAATATTTTGACAAACATCATGCATAATTTAATCATCACTTCTTATTTAATATTTGAGTTTTTTCCTCTATTCTTGTCTGCGATCGCCAAGGGACAGGATATTGTGGAGCCTTTAATAATGCACTGTCTACATATACGTATGATGTGAAGACCCAATGGCTATATACGTATGTGTATACAGAATTGTCTATGCATAGATACAAGGCATACATTGTTTCACTTGGGACGGTAGTTCCGTGGCGCATCCGGACGTGTGTATATCCATGCCTTGTTAGGCTTCCATGTATTCAGGAAGGACATATAATCCTATTTCTCACCTTGCATTGTACTACAGTATTCTACGTCTCTTGGGTGAAGCGAGGGTGAGGAAGGGTGAGAGAAATGTTGGTATTTGGTATATATTATGATGCCGTGAATCGTTGACAAACCAAGCATAGTTTTGCCGATATAAAAATCATTCCAATTGTGTTGTCGCTATTCTTATTTGTATATTTTTTGGAGGGTGTATAACTCATTATATTTGAATATAAGTTAATTGATATTCAATCATTTTGTACAGTTGTACGGTCGTGGTTAACTTCATTTCACGGGATTTGCCCCGCACCCCAATGGCTCGATGCAAAAACAAATTTATAAATTAATTCTAATTACGATGGATTAGATGTTCACTCTAGGAAATAAATTTTTCTTATATCTCGGTATAATATATATGCGGGTTAATTGACATATCGCTCCCCGTGCATATTGTAATATATATTATTCGGATAACAATGACAAAAAGTTTGAGCAAACGTTTACGAGTTTGATGTGAAAGTTAACTTTGCACTCGGCTATTTCGCTTTCCTCTTGGGCGTTCATTGTATATACAAGTTGACCATGTGTATACATGTATATGATAAGGAATGAAAAACAGAGATAGATGTTTGGTTCACAAATATATAGAATAGTTTCTACACATAAAATTTTGGTGAACTTCTATCCACTTTGGCTCCGAAAAGAAATTCCACAAATACTCGACCGGCTAAATTGAGTTATTTGACCAATTCGAAGTTTCCGTCATACACCATACCAACTTCGTTTAGCTATTTGATATATATCAAGCATTTATCGTGTGTATATAAAATGAAAGCAAAGGCTAATGAATAAGTGAGAAATTTATTCTGACAAGGGTCAATTGAATTCAATAAAAGCTGCATGAGAAAATATTCATGTTCCTTCTTCAATTCATAAACAACTCAACAGTGAAAAGCAAAAATGATAGCCGGTCAATGTTGATTGAATCAGAAGTTCAATGTATCTTATGAACGACCTTATGACAAAAATTGAGATAGTTATATGAAAAGATTGTCTGTCTCAGACGTCCCGTCATACCGTCACATGAAAATTTTGCGAACATGGCGTTCACAAATAAAGTATAGATTTTACAAATGCAAAAGGAATGTTGCATTGTATCTAAGCATACTATTTCAAATTTTTTAAGCATACTATAGTTTTCAATGTAAACTCTAAATGGCATATCTGGAGATTCATTTCAGAGGTACATTATGCGAACTGTTTTGCTTACGGATGAAGTTCACAATAGATTTTTTTCGTCTTGTATAGTTGTCATAAGTCATACAGTGAATTCGAGGGAACAATTGCGAGTAGTTATAATAATGTAAGTATTATGAAAAATTTTAATTAGACTTACTCGGTGTAAGCACTAAAAGTAGATTGATGAACACGAGGAAGAGTTCCACGTGGGGCGTAAGACCGTGCGCCGAACGAACGTTGACTTTAATTTTTTTCAAACTCGTGCTGCAGCCCGATAGAATGCGTTGCATCGTGGCTGAATGATATAGAAAAGAAAGAAAAAAAGGTAATAACAAACAAAAAAAAATATTAATAGTGAACAATGAAAATTTTTCGTGTACAACTTTTTTTTTTCACTAAAAACACGTCTACCCCGAAAAATCTCAATTGATGTAACTCTTCCTTTATCTAATCACCAACACCATACGATTCCATTCAACCCCCACGAAATGACCACCCCCTAAATCTCGCCAAAACTTCCAACCCTCACACAATGACCGTCAACGAGAGACTGCCAGTACGAGCGAGTATCTCACCGCTCGAGTCGCATGCGCCTGCCCGTATATCTCGGTATATATCTTTCCGTCAACCCCCTCATAAGAACATATACAACTTCAACCGCAATGAGCTCAAAACGGGAAAAGGTAGGAAGCAACTATAAACCCACACCACTCCCAGTAGTATTTCGTTTCCTTGTTCTTTTTTCAATTTCTCTAGTGTCCAAGTATGCATGTCTTCATTTGACGCCCAAAAATTATTTCTTTGATTTGAAAAAAGAAAAAAAAACTTCCAACGAGAGAAGAATCCTCAGAAGTTCGCTTACTAAAATGGAATAGACAAAAAAAAATCCTAAAGCTTCTGACCCAGAACTTTCTCTCAATCAATTTTCAGTACAAAATCTACCCCTTCAGTTCGTGAATCGCGTTTTCATTTGATGAGTCTAATCAATTCCCAAGAAGAAAGAAAATTCAAAAATTACCTGATGAATTTTTTTTTAAGCCAGAACATCCTCTCAACAGACATTCAACATTTCCAAGTAGGACGGAAATGTGCAGGGTGAACTTACATGGGAATGAGAAGTTATAATAGGATAACAACCATACGCGTTGTGAGACCCAGCAAGTCAGAACGCAAAAGACGTTTCCGGTTCACTATCTCACGAGGCTGATGAACGGACCGAAATACAACTTCTCTCAGGGGAAACACAGTAACACACAAAATTGCATTATACCTAGTGAGGATTGTGAGAGAGTGAGTAGATGAGTGTAGAACAACGCCATACTGCATCAACATAACAAATTCTCTTAGCAGCTTACTTCCAGAATAATTTTCGACGTACACACTACTATGTAACTGTAATTGCACACGAGTGGTACAGAGATCAACTGATCCAAGTATAAAATTAAAATGAAACGTCAAATAATATTGAGGTCATTAATTAAACTCGCAAATGTACAGAATTCAATGAAATATTTATATTGAAATTATGATGCGATAAATTATCAAGAATTTATTGTTTTACCTAATTCATATCATTCATTTCCTCTTTTTCGGAGCAAATTCTAAACCTCGAATGTAGTTCTTGTTGATCCGGTATTTCTCTGTAAAACAAAAATGAATCATTCGGAATTTTCATTGACAGCCGCATGATTGATGGAATCCAATTTTCTTTCATCATATCTCGTGTAATTACCGGTTAACAATTTATAGACGTAGAGAACTTGGTTGCCCTGTACAAGTACACTCGGCGTTTTTTTACCAGGTACTTCAGTAATTGTAGCGCTAGCACCAATTCCTTGGCACTCTCTACTGAATTCATCAAGTTTTATACCAAATGTTTCCAAATTATTCACTAAAGTTGCCTGTAATGATAGGAGATAAACGAACAGTCAATACATGCCACTTTATGCATAGAATGTTTCAACATCAGATGGTAAATCAATGTTCACATACCTTTTTACCGTAACTTCGCGTCGCTACTGTAATATCTATGGGCTCCAATTTCCCCGTGTGAAATAGTTTCGTACCAGCGACTGTGATTTCATGAGTGAATGTCATTCTTCCTATAAATTTATTTATCCCATCTTCCATTGTTAATGTCAAAACACTCTCTTTCGTTCGTAATGTACCGGCCAGTTGAGGGTTTATTTTTAATATCCTTGGAATATAGTAATAAAAATTGAAATATATCCGACATAATATTGATAAGTGACAGAACAATTGTTTTTAACACTTATTCATTGAATTCCATACTTCCCGTCCTGGAGATTTTCCTTTTTTATATAATCAGTGAAACACTTTCTTATTTCAGGCCGTTTCATTATATCACCTTTCCTGCAATGATTCGAAATAGTTTATAGAACAGTTTCGTCAGTTGATCTAATAACTGACATCTGAATAACAAGAAACGATTTTTTTTGTCATCTACGTCAGCTATGTGATATTTTATCTATCGCATGCCATTAAAAATGTGATGAATCGGCCAACGAAATTTTCGCCAACAATACATTTCATAGGTTGGAAATGATTAAAAAAATCTGATGACAGTTGTCTCCATTACGGAAAACATTATTCTAGGAATAAAATTCAGAGCGCGATAGAAATCCACTCACTCGTATCCATATTTTGATAATATCGGAAGCACATCGGTCGTAACTCTATAACAATCAGAGACGACTGGGGCATCTGAGATTTCAGTGAGTTTAATCGGTGCCGGGTCCTCGGTTATTATCAGTTCTTTCAATAATGAATTCTCAGTCTTGTGAATCCGAAAAAAAAGTTTACCGTAAAGACTTCATTTAATATACGTTGTCGTGCATAATGATCGATCTACATACCTGAATGTAAATAATGCTTTCAACGCCTTTAAGTATCGTCGTGTCAATAACACCTTTAGATTTCATATTTCCCAAGAAAATTGATAATTTTTTGTAACTCGATTTTTTTATATCAACTGTTTGGCCCGGAGGACACGCTGATATCACATGATTTTTGAAAAAATTCGAACTTAGCAACGGCAATTCTTCTTTTTTTATTCCCTTGCACGCCTTTAGGAAACAATATTCTAATAATTTGTCCATTTCTTCAACAGGATCAACAGGTACTGAATCGTTAGGTATTTCTGTGTCGTTTGGAACTTTCTCCGCTCCCTGAGAGTCAAAAATAATTCCAATACACAATCATCATCATGTTTTTCAGTATCGTGATAGGAAATTATTCAAAAAGATTGGGTCTGTAACTCTTTCATCGACATAATTAGAATTCGATACGTAAAAAATCATGTCTAGAAAATTCTCTTTTTAGAATATATTCCCCTACAGATCCTTCTTTGTCTAAAATTTATAGGATATAGGAATATTTCGAATTAACCTAATCAGCTTCGCAACCATGTGAGAGTGACCCAATCTTTTAAAACTATTCCCAATATTTACCAACCAGCAACACAGCATATTCTACATTAGTATCATTTTCATCATTCGTGATATTTATGGAATCTATGTCGGTGCGTATTCTCTGGATCGATTCCCCCGTATCGGCACAAATATTGGCATCTGCTTGTTTCGTATCGTTGTCAGCATCTGACTCAGTTTGTTCCTCATTTGTTATTGGATCTAGTTGTGGTCTCATGGGAGGTTTTCCTAATTGACAAATCATGTCACCCATAACATGTATCACGTCGACACATTTACCACGCCCACCTGACATATACATATCCTCAGAAGAATGAGCCGTGGTCCCAACAGCAACCGCTGCCTGAATGTGATTGTTAAATATCTATCAACTCCAAATATCAATGCTAACTTCTGAATAATCAGTGGGGTGGACCTATCACAACACAGCGTACACCAGCTTTGGTTTTTCTCATTTTGACTACGTATATCTTCAAGTGAAAACGACCAATTCTCATCAAAAGCCAATAGCTTTTCAAGAAAAAACCGGTGAGTAATCTATCAGCATCAGGTTAACCATATTAATATGCTATTAAGAAATGAAATCAGCTTGAAAAATCAAACAAAATAATATTCTGAGAAACAAAATGTTCCTCAAATGTTTTCAATAAGTACGACAATGTTTTTCGAAATTGTGGTAGCCATTGTATACAGAGTGACTGTTGAGCAGAAGACAAATTATAAAACACCTAAATGAATGTAATGAGGTTTCTCACTTTTGTTCACCATTTGATGAAACGGAATAGCAGCTTTAATAATAAAGGAATAATTCCAGAACTAAATTCATCCACTCTAATGAAAATCACAGTACGTGATGAATCATATGGTTTCAGTCGAGATTATTCAGATATTGTGAACATAAGTGAATTTACATACTCTATTGTCATCAGTTATTATTGACACTGGTGTATTCTTCGCTAATTTTCCATAAGAGTTGTATTTTACTGGCCCATCCAATATGACGCCAGGCAACATCAAATTAGCCCCACTAACCAATTTCGATACAACGGCGCTGTGAGTTTTGAAACTATGTAATAACTGAGGATGCTCCCATAGAGTATAAATCGTTGGCATTAATGTTGATATTGAATGATCAAGTTGAAAGAACATCGGAATTTTTGCAACGCAGAATAATTTACATATTTCACCACTGTGCGTCACAACTTTCATTGAACTTATTGCTTCTTTTTTAGGAATTAAATTTTGTATTTCACTTTCGATCAATGAAGGAAATGTAGTGAGAATTTCCTCACATAATTTTTTCCTGTAAATAACAATACGGAGTAATGAAAAGCTCAGTCGAACAGTTAATAAGCAAACCAACAATATAACCTCAAAACCACAATACTATCTTAATCGAAACTATATAGTTATAGTACACATATCATTTCACAAACCTCTCTGTTCCTTTCAACTGATTGTTTGATTTCACCTTTATCGGTTTGACGAACATCTTCAATTAATTTTATTATAATATTATTTTAACACTACGAACGATAGAGAATTCGAAAAACCGAATCAAAGTGTAGGTCGCTACGCTAGACTAAAATAATATAGAGATATATGCTAGTACATCTGACACACTCGTGGTGGCGTGGCGGCTTGACACATTTCCCATCATGCATTGTACGATTGGAATACCTTTCTCTATATTATCTTACTGGTGACAACTAATGGAAATTCACCTTAACAAGTTAATTGTGCGCTGGAAGGGGGACAAAGACAGACAGAGAAACAAGAGAGATAGCTGACTTTATATCAATCTATATGTCTACCTTGTGTCGTAAACTCTACTGTTGCAATTGACACTGATTGGCACACTCGAAAGAACAACGATACAATACACGTGGAACTAATGAAAAGGATAAATAATTGAAACATTCAAAGAATTAAAATGAGTGCCGTAGATTGGGATGAAGTAAAACGACTGGCAGCTGATTTCCAGAGAGCCCAACTCAGCTCCACAGTACAAAAGTCAGTATACTCTTCTTCATTGTCAAATATATTTTGATTCAATAGATCAACAGATGTTGATCTGCCGATCGTGTTACTCTACTACAATATTCATGATAACATTCCAAATTTGTTTTTTCGTATACTTAAAACAGACTTTCAGAAAGCAATTGTATTGAAATCATCACAAAACTGATAGAAGCCAATCTTTTGGATGTGATATTTACTCTGGATGGAAAAGAATATCTGACACCTCAATACCTTCAACAAGAAATTAAAGATGAATTATATACGCACGGTGGTAGGATAAATTTAGTGGAGTTGACGAAAATTCTGAACGTTGATCACACGCACATAGCTAAAGCAGCTGCAGAGATTGAAAAACACGATAACGGAATCAAAACGATACTTGGACAATTAATTAATAAAAATTATACGAGCAAAATTCTTGGTGCTATTAATGACAAATTAGCACAGATTGGATTTATAAACATTACAGAATTGACACTTCACTACGACTTACCTTCAGAATTTCTCCAATCGCTCATCGAAAAAGCATTAGGTAAAACTGTTCATGGACGACAAGATAAACAAGATCCACGGATTATATACACTGAAGCTTTCATTGCGAGAAATAAAGCAAAACTTCGTGGTGCGTTAGCAGCAATAACCAAACCTACATCTTTGTCAGCAATATACAGACTTTGCAATATGCCGGAAACTATATTCTTTTGTGAGTTATCAACATGTTCGATTAAATAGACTTTAACAAGTCAGACAGAATCCAAGACATTGATTGACCGATATTTTCATATTTGTTGTCGACACAAAAATTAATCTTCATTTATTCTAGCGCTCCTCGATAATTTACATGGAACGATGCAATTATCCGGTGTTGTGACGGGAAAGCAATTGAACAATGGCATGTACGTGCCTACCATATATTCAAAGAGTCAATCGGAATGGGTTGATAATTTTTACAAACAAAACGGATACTTAGGTTCGTCAGAAACATTCATATTCGTAAAGTTTTATTCGTATTCAAAGTAATATTCTAATGTGATAATTCTTAAATTTATATCGCAATTCACAGAATATGATGCGCTCACGAGATTGGGTATCTCTGATGCGAAGAATTATGTCAGGAGACATTTTCCGCCGGATGAATTGACGCTCTTAGATACAGTTGCAGTTGGGAAGACTATTATAGATCAAGTGGACGCTAATGTGGAAGAAGTAATTGCAACTAACTCATTTTCCGATATGTATCCGTTACTTCCATCCGTTTTTGCACCAGAAGATGTCGAAACACTTTTAAGGGATGCCTCAAAACGATCAAAAATACATTTTCATATATTTGCTACCACCGTTATTGTTTCTGATACATATTTGCAAGAATTAAGCAAACCATTTGAAGCAGTAGCCGAAAAAAACGCACAAAGGGCTGTTGAAAGTGGAAAATGGCTACAACATATAGCTGAGGTTAAAATAAGATCCATAACTACCAACAAACAATCAGATAATAATAAAACTGATAAAAAAGACGATCGAAGGAAAAAAGCTGCTACGGGTAAAGCTGGTGGTGGTAGTCAGGGGCGTGAAACAAAAACAAAATCAACGAAAAAAAAATATAACCAAGGTAAAAATATTGATTTCGATTCAGATGATGAAAAGCCTGCGAAATCGTCCGAAAAGTTCGAGCTTATACTAATTACAAATGAAGAAATCAAAAAACAGTTGAGCAAAGATGATAATCTTAGTGGCATTGAAGATCTCATTGACCAATTGACGGACTATTTGCAACCAAAACTAAATAAATTAGCTTTATCATTAGCTGAACAATTGGCACAGACAAGTAAAACAACTAATCTGAATGAGATTGAACAGCGATTAAACATGTTGGTAACAAATATTAGAATATTCGAAAAAGGTATCAGATGTTTACAAAGTGGAGAATCAATTATCTCATTATCCAAATATTTAATGAAAACGTTGGGCGGAGATTTTATGAATGAATTAATCAAAGTAGCAGCACAACAAAATGTCATGCAGTGTCCAAACAATATTACTGTTGAAACGAGACAAAGAATGATCCATGATTTCCCAAATGAAGTAAGAGATCCTCTGAATAACGCAAATCAAGCAATAGCAAGAAGTTCATTAGATGAATTTTTAAATGTTGTTGATTCCGCTATGGCTGCTTGTTGTTTGGTTCTAAAAAAATTTGATAAAAAACGCGAAAAAGCATTAATTCTTAGCCATAGACAAGCACTCATTGAACAGTTGAATGCAACTCAAGATCCAGCGTTGGCACTCCACTTAATTACGAGTATTTTGTTCACCGCTGCGACACAATGTGCTCTTCACATGTCTGGCAGACACGTGTCATCAGTGCTAGCATTCCTTCAACCCCATTTAATTCAATCCACCGCCACAACTCTCTCGCAATATCATGGTATGCATTAATTATCACGGTGCATGTTCCATAACCACTAATAAACATATAATGTAATAATTTTTTCCGTCATTTATTTTGCAGATTCCGTACTTGAACTACTAAGCGCTAACGATCCTACTGGCAAATCAGATACACGAATATCGCTGGAAAATGGACTGGAACAATTGAAAGAAATCGCAAATAGTTTTAAAAATCACATCAAATCTGATAAAGTACACGAATAATAGATATCTAGATATATAATATCTTTAGATAAAACTCCAACATATTAGCGAATGATATGTTAAACGGGTATATTGATTTGGAGTTTCCGATCATAGGTCATTTTTATTCTTGCTAAAAAATAAAAGAAGGTGTTCATATCAAGCATACTCCTGTTATCCTACTGACATCGTTCTAGAGAATCCAATACATAAGAATTCCATATTATATATATTCGTAATCCCATTGATAATTGTCGACGTAGTGCCGACAACAACCTACCTACAATTGACATCGTGCTCGGTAGAGTGCTCGAGTAATAAAAAAGAAAATACAATCTATACTCGTTATCAACTGGGAAGAAATGATCCTATCAATGCACATATTTGGCGGAAGAGAAAATAGCGCACGCGTAGGTGGATATCCGCCTTAATATCCATGTGGGTCACGAAAGGTAGGAAGTGAGTCAAGGACCGAATCAGTTTTTCCCGTCGAGGAAAAGGAGTCACAATACACTTTTCGCCTATAAGCCTACCTACAAATTCTAAAAATGAATTATAAAAAACGGTAACATCCTATTGACAATTGTGTCCATTTCATCTCTAAATTTTCATCATATTTTCCCAAAACCAAATGTTTCTCAATAGACGTCCTTGAATAATCGCTCCGTTCACTCTCAAAATATCATTAGTATAATTATTATCACCACGATGACACGTTCAAACAAACATGTATAATATTAATCATAGCCATTTATTCATACGTTGTGTGAATTATGGAATTTGATTCAGCTGTCAGTTTCTTTACACAATGAAGAATTATATCGATTGAAAAATCAATCCAATTATATTGCATCAACACAAAAGATATCCATTACGATATTATGAAGAAGTGCTATTATTACAATATATTACCAAGATATTTTGCATTATCAACTCTATACCAGGCACGCGAAATTATCATGGTGAGCGCCCCATCCATATTCATTCTGCAATTATAGTACATAACTATGTAATTTTATTGATTCGAATTTGATATTTCCTTCAATTGATTCCGAATTTGACAGTTGTCCTACCAACACAGTCATTAACCGTCTAATGTCATCTTCGAATTATTAAACACTACATCAATTACTTATATCCATAAGTTTATCAATATATATCTATATTCATAGATATATGGATATATATATATATATATATATTTGATTCTAATAATAATGAATTCTGATTTCAGAGAAATGAATAAAGTAATATGAATTGCGTGCGTAATGTTCATAGGAGGCACGCACGATTCCATTATTACAATATTAGTGCTGGATAGCAATCGTATATTGAATGTGAGAACTGTCGACGTGTGCATTCCATATCGTGTATACTTTGATAAACATCGCTGATAATTGTTAACAATTTAATTAACATACATAACCCAAAATATAATCAGTGACAAATAGGAGAAGACCAGAAAACACTGGTGTGGTGATACATCAGGGTTCCTGATGCGGGGATGTGGATGCGTTTTGATCCGATAGGATGCCGGAAAGGCTGTGGTTTATCAATTTCATCATTCGTTATTCTATATTGGTGTCACATCAATGTGAATGCCAATTTAACTCATGTTACTATACCAAATATTTCACAAAATGCCGAGACATCGCAAAACATTCTGTCGACATCGGACAATACTGATCATAAATGCAGAAATATGACTTCAAGTGCGAGTCTAGGTACAAAGTTTTTCCTTCATCTGTGTATTTCACACTAACTTGGAATGTCTACTATCATTCCCTAATGAATAATCCTCAGGGGTTACAGATACAGGTTTGTCGGTTGTTAGCCATGAATCTGCCTATCCATTTCAACCATTAGTGCCTCCAACATTTTTAAATGGAGCCCTAACATGCCAGCCCTATCATGGAATATATATCAATCATATATACTTTCAACTGGCAAATGCCTTTTTTTTGTTGTCGCATTTGGCTCCAAGCGGCATACATGGTGTATTATATTTGAGATGCACATTATTGGTTGGATGTGCATTCCTTGCATTATGGGGATGGACAATAGCATGTTGGTTAGATGCGGCATTGTGGAATGGGCTTTTTGTTGTAATCAACTTTGTCCATGTGTGTGCATTACTATACCGATTGCGACCTGTTAAATTCTCACGAGAAATCGAGGAGGTGAGGAATATTTTTTTTCAACACTTTGTCAAATAAACCTCGAAGAGAATAGTAGTGGAAAATATACTACTGGACGAAAAACATATAATTGTGGGGATTAATCAGGGATATCCAAATAATCTTAAGTTCAATGATGCCTTGAACAATCATGATTTATTAAGTTTATTGCATCATTCAAAGGTATATGTAGCTGTTTTCCAGCCACTCAGAGTTTCAAGACATCAATTCAAAAAAGTGTTGAACTGTATGAAAGCTATAAGGCAACTAAAATACCAAGAAGTTTACGCCCAAGAGAAAGTGACTAAAGTTGACTCACTATCATTAGTGCTGTCTGGAAAGTGAGTTAATCGTATACTCAAGGGATGAAATTATCCGCTGAACATCATGCAACCCTTGAATAATAATCATTATGATCCTCAAACTTATATTTTATGATTGCAGATTAGTGGTATCACAAAATGGCAGAGCACTGCACATTGTTTTCCCACATCAATTTCTCGACTCTCCGGAATGGTTTGGCGTATCAACAGATGAATATTTTCAGGTGTGGGAATTCGAGTAATCACTACGGATAATCGAATTATTGGGATGTTTCAAATTAAACTATGAAATTATATTTTTTACAGGTATCTATTACAGCAATGGAGGAATCAAGAATATTGCTTTGGCACAGAGACAAATTAAAATTGAGTATTATGGCAGATCAATTTTTACAAGCTGTTTTCGATCATATATTGGGTCGGGATGTCGTTAAAAAGTTAATGCAGGTAAACGAAAATGGATAGACGGAAGTTGACTTTAGACAATAAGATAATTAAACTGGCAAAACAGCTGAAGTTGTTCAATGAGACCTTACCCAATAGCAAACAATTGTAAAAGTCTTTTCGGACGCCGTTTCGAATTGTATCCATTCCGATTTGAAGAGAATTAGATCATAACATCTAGAGAATTATTGTCAAAATTATGAATTGTATATCTAGGTAAGCGAAACGATGGCAGCCAGTGGTCATCAACACCAGAATGGACAAGTTGTCGGGCTTGGCGGTGTGGGAAATGTCGAAAATGATCCCGAAACAAAACTCTTCGTTGTGAAAAAAACTGGGGACAGTCACGGCATAACTGCGCTGATAAGCCGTCAACTCCAAGGTAAACGAATTCACAATTTCAATATTGAAACAAAAATAGTTTTCCTCTACATCAATTATTGAAAGAAATCGCATAGCACCAGTAGTATAGTCGAATTTTCAAATATGTATATTCATAAATTGATATATCATTTTTACACAACAGATGATCACGCCAATTTTGATTTGCAGAAGCACATAGCTTTTTTGTTGATATGCAATTGTAGTTACATAACTCATATATGTTTGCACGTATCCCTACAGAAGCGAAAGCGAGAAGAGTAAATAATAACTGATTACATTACCTCCCTAAATCATCCATGATTGAGAATTCTGTGAGATGCTTTACCATACATTCTTTGCTCCATATTCGAATCATCTATACCAGTTATGAACTATTATCTAATTACATGCTCATCTCTTGTAAATATCTTCAACTTAAATTTGTTTCTGTGAAATGATATTTTCTCTTTGTTCCATCTTTTTTCGCTACTCCATTATTATTATTATTATTATTATTATTATTATTATTATTATTATTATATTCATCATTGATTGTTATATCTCATTTATCATCGTGCATATTGAGTGTTATATATGCCATTACATTGTGTATTAAACAGGAATCATTCATTGCCATATTTATAATTTCGTTGGTATTTTTTTTGATTTTGGTTTGGGTAGAGGAGAGAGTGCCGCTGCTGTATACGAGCCCCGATGTGTTGAACAACGCACTGCATCACCTAAACCACCTTCACGCACCTTATGTACTTCCACTATCTCCTGAAAGAACTGATCCGAATTCTTCGGAATCAGAATCCTCACGCTCGAATCCCGTTGCTCCTTAATAATACTGCCCTCACCAATTCCTGTATCTCGAATTTATATTCGGTACCATCAATCTATACATCTGCTGTGTGTAAAGTGCATACACCAATGCCACAGGGTTTCTCCATCCGTTCTTTTCTTCCCGGTCATATTATCCAGGTGAGTTATTCCAATTCCTCTTGTATATTTATCATTTCAATCTCTTTCATAATATTTATTTTTTAACACTTAATTTTTCTGTATGTCTATCTTCTCTTCATATTGATACTACTCGTAATAATTTATTTAAAATAAAACCTTCCTATTTACCGTACTCTCCTCAACTCATTGTTTACTATTTCTGTTTGTTCTATCTATATAATGAGAGAAAAAGGGCTTGACAATCCGCTGATAATTTGTATGTGAAGGCAATCTTCTGATTCCATTTGGAACCATAACAGTGCTATACTATAATTATAATAGTGGTCCATAAAACTGCAAACTTTCTGTGCTTGAAAGGGCAAGAAAATGTGGAGTGAAATAACAAGCTTGAGTGTGTACAGAAACGCTAAACTTTTGCTATCTCATCGTGCCGAGTCCTCATACACTTTAAAAAAAATCCTAATGGCATTCTTGATAATTTCCCAAAGTTAACGAAGAATTCACGATTGAAAATTAACAAATATGGATTGATAAAAACTTTTCTAATGACACTGTTCTTTTGTTTATTTGCCTAGGTTTGCCTAGGATTAGATACTATTACTGTGGTAAGTTCACGCGAATAAGTATAATACTCGTTATGCCATAACAACGTGTTAGATAGCATCATTTATACGACATTTATCGACTATATATATAATTGACGAATCATACAAAAAATATGGAAAGAATTGCATCAATTAGTTGTTTCATAATTTTAAAAGCAAAATGGAGTATAGTAAAATAAAAAAGATCACATCCAAGAAAAAGATAACATACTGTGTTTTCTTCGGAACGAAATTCACTTGCGGATCAATTCATAATAGTACTATCTTCCATTAAATTTAATATTCTCACTATCATTATCACCGCCACCATGTATTATTGCATCTCCATTTATATCATCTTTTTCTCTGTTAATGGTGTATGCCTCGCAGAGCATCTCTCCTCTCAATGCAATTCTCATTTTTTTTTGGTCGCATTTTCCTTCTTGTCGATCGTTATACTTTCTTTTCGCTGTGCACCAATTCATATATATATATATTTACATAAAATGGAAATGTGTATTTCTAATTAAAACACTCCTTATATCCGCATTGACAGCCGCAGGCGATCCAAATGCTTGGCGATTGGGAAGGATCGAAGAGACTGACCATGAAACACCTGTCTGAGAAACAAGATGAAGTGGAAAATCGGATCGCATCCTCTAGAGTCAATATATTGAGCACAGAAATACAAGAGAAAAGAATCACAATTTCTAAATATATAGAAGTAACATCAAGATTCGTGATATAAATACTACGTCATGAAACAAATACTACGGTTCAAATTCATTAATTCATTCGTGAATCATAGATCGTCGTAGTGAAAAAAACTCTCCAAAGTGTCATATTCAGCATGATTGAAAAGCAAATAATGGTTCAGTGAATGAAAAACAGAAGTGAAAAAAAAGTCATCGTATTTTAAGTTATGAAGTTATGTGTTGTTACCATATTTCTCTTCATTGATTTATGCTTCCAATTTCTTCTTTTGTGCCATCAAAGTATTCAAAAATGCCAATACGACAAGTATTTATCACAGTTCATGTTTCATTTTGCATTTTCTTACTCATAAATATTGCCCGACAACGTATGTGTTTTAATACTATACAAGTGTATACAAAAGAAGAAAAAAAAATTCATGTTCGGTGAAATAAAAAATTGTATTCATTATGAAGCCTAGATTTAGTGCTTGTTAGCACTGTTTTGCCAGTTCAGAACATAAATTAACTTCCTCATACCGTACCAGAAAAAAAAAAGAAAAATATCATACAATGTAACACGTTTTGTAATCACTGTTGATATTACTATGAATAATAATAATAAAGATAACTGAGATGGATAATTCCAAATGTACAAATAATATTCATTAGATCTTCAATAATTGTCTTCGGGTGTAACAGACAACAATGTATTGGAGTCATTCATTGGATATTCTGACATGATCGTTCTTATTCTTCCAGAAATAATTCTCATATTTTTACAATCTTACTTTAGCAATTGTAGATTAAAAGAGAATCAATCAAGAATTAAATGAGTAATCTATATTGAAAAAAAGTAAATTATTAAACAATTGAAGTCAATGATGTTACCCAAACTAAGGCCATGTAATTTTCTGCCGCTTTTTTGAATCTGTTTGCGATGGTGCCTGAAACAATAAATCATATCAATAATAATTGATTCGTTAAATGAAGTACACAAATAAATGAAGATCAATCTTGGCGCTTCGGTACATAGTTTTTCGAATCAATACCTCGGATCTCCTTTTCATATCACACGAACCGTTCAGATCGGCTTCTGATTGACCTGTATTAGCAAGCCGAATTCTCTTTTCTACTACTTTAGTATCATTTATCGGCGACTTAATACGATTGCAACTTTTCATTGAGCACTCAGACAACTTTTCATCAGTATCACATACACCTGTCGTTCCAGTACTATGAAAAGAAATTAAAGATACAAATAAAAAATCATGTCTCCAATTATGAAAGATAAAGAATATCACAATATTAATCAATTTATACTTGTAATTAATATTTTCATCATAATCCGCGATCGAAATGCGTCGTGATAATCTCAAGCTTTGCATCTTTTTCCCCAATAACCGCTCTCCATTATAAATCCGTTGAGGCAATGGTAATGCAACACGTTTAAAAATTTCTATCAATTCGGTCTTATCCATTGATTTAAAATCTGGCAATTCGATACATCTCTAAAAACAAACGAATGAAAAAAAATATTCAAAAATTGGAACTACTATATTCAGCCATATATAGACTGTAGTTCACTCATAACCTTAAATATACCAACATCCTTTAATATATCACGTAATACATCATCTGACATTAACTGCGGATAGGTCAGAAATTGGTGCTGCATAATGTTGGATATTCTTCCTTTAATTACAAATAATATAACTTTTCAACTACGGAGATTTATTTTATCTCATCATTACATCCACTTAAGATTAACATGAATATATCCATAATCGCATTGATGACGCCGGTCACGCCGATTCAACGCTCTCTTGTGATTGGTTATTGAACTGAGACGAAAAATTCAACCTGTGCAGCTCAATGTTGGTATATTCCTATTAATTGAAATGACAGAATAATAATAAACATGGTTGGACTACGTGAAATATCAAATAAAATTAATGAAAAATCCCATAATTGCCAATTCGAAATTAAAAAAATGATTAGAAGAATACTCTGGATGAATTGAACATGCTGAAATTCAAAAAATTGCTTCAAGCGCCACCTCTCTCAATATCCCTCTGAATAACCTGTGTGAATATCCATGTCGACTATGTCGATAAACGTCGAAACTGCACTGTTTTATCATGAATAAAATGCATCTATCTTTCACTCTCGTGCCTCGCACTTTGTCACATGACAGTATTACGGGGTGTGAACATCATACTTTGTGTTAAATTCTACAGATATTGACTAGTTATTAATTATTAATTAATACAAATAGGGAGGCAGTTAGAGCCTTCCGCGTGGATAAGAATTCCAGTAAGTACTTTCCAAAGTAATTGATTATTCTTAGTTCAATTATTTTCCCTTATTTGACCATTCCAAATATGTGTTCGATAAATGGAGCATAAATGTTGTGTATTTGTGTATATTTTTTAGAGTGCAAACAGGAACATCTTCAATCATTGTAGTTTATCAAAAATCATTACGATGCGGTATATGCTAGGATATACTTTCGCTGGCACAGCCACTGCTACCATCACAATATTAGGTTAGTTCTTAGTCAATTATATCTTATCTCTATGAAAACATTCTCACCGATGAATGGGATGACAAATTATCAATCACACCTTGTTCAAATTTAATTTCAGTTTTATATCATGTATTAACTGGAAAAGGAGAGAAAATTAGTGTTGCCTGGTGAGTATGTTCCTCATAAGATTGTGTCATGCATAGAAAATTTGGCGATATTTATCGACGATCAATTATTGTTACCAGGTTCTTGGAAAATGCATCACCCTATATGTGGGCTGTTGTGGGCACTGCCTTGTCTGTAGCTCTATCAGTTGTTGGTGCTGCACTGTGAGTATATCTTATCCATAGGTGGAAATATTGGCTATTCCTAGTTTGAAAGAATTAAACAGTGGGCTTAGTGTTGTCAACTTTCGGGACAGAAAATGGAAATTTTGTTTAGATAAACATTGTCATCTGTTGGATGTAGGAGAAGCATTTCTGCCTCATTCGAGTAAAGGATCCGTTTAATAATTTAGTCACAGAAAAAAATATTTATTACTCTATAATAATCGCGGAGAAAACTCGGTTAGATTCGAAGTTATACACAAAGAAAGTTGAAGAAGCCAATTTTAAACAAGACATTCAATGATCCTCAAAGCCAGAATGACAATAAATTGACATCAGAAACATACAGTATGATACAATGGAATTATAAACAGAGTAAATCGCAATTATCTGAATTTTTCAGTGGTATCCACACAACTGGAACATCAATTATTGGCGGTGGTGTCAAAGCACCGCGAATTAAGACCAAAAATTTAATTTCAATCATTTTCTGCGAAGCTGTGGCGATATATGGTTTGATAACAGCTATTGTTTTATCCGGCAATGTTGTACACTTCCAATGGGAGAAAGTTCTAGACGATCGGAAAATATTTGACGCCACTTGGCTTGCGGGATATTTGATCTTCGGTTCGGGCGTATCAGTTGGTTTTGTGAATCTATTTTGTGGAATAGCTGTGGGAATCGTCGGATCTGGTGCCGCATTGGCTGATGCAGCTAATTCATCATTATTTGTTAAAGTCCTCATCGTAGAAATTTTCGGCTCTGCAATTGGACTCTTTGGATTGATTGTCGGCATTTATATGGTAAAGTCAATATCGGATGAATCATCATCCCACTATTCGAGTCCATAATCTATCAAATCTAATTGCGCTTGTCCCTCTGTTTCATTTCAGACTTCCAAAGTATAAATTAAAGGAGAATATATATATATATATGTATATATATATGCACAGACTTCCGAACAACTGGAAAAAATGATAACACTTCCTGCACTATACTCTTACGCGCACACCAAAATAATATATTGTGGAGAAATGTATGGTGCAGATCATTTACTGTAGAACAAAAGCATTCAAAGCGGAGCATTATCATCATTTCGCGCATAGTCTCATTCAATGTGTTGTAAACTACATATGTTGATGATGGCGATTGAAGTCGAATATATAGAAGTTATATATTAAAAGTCCGAAGTTCAGTGTTGTATAAGGATGGAATTTAAAACACCAACAAACTATCGGAGACCGTAATGTCTTTTCCTTCCCTGGTATATAAATCCATCAATATCGAATTTATTATGTACATACCTGCCCTCTCACACCTGTCACATAATTTTTCCAATCTAAAGTTTACGGCACTTGCCGTTTAGGAAACAATTTCGTTCTTTATTCCACCGTATGATATTCATTGCAACTCATAACAATGAAATGTTAGTCTAAAACTGATGATGCGGCATTAATCATGGAAAATATGAATATATCAAAAAAGGCGTTGAAGTTCTAAGATAAATTAGTAACATAGTGGTAACAACAGACAATGAAAATAATCATTATAAAAAAATTCAAAGAATAGTAAAAATATATATATATATATGTGTAATACGTATATCAACTTAAAACACCGAGGTGTTGATTAACGAACATTCATTTACTTCTTAAAATCCTATGAATATCCTCGAAGGAAGATTTCAAATATTCAACATAATTTGTTGCATCGCGATGCTGGCGATAGCTCGTTACCACCGACCCCAACTTATGATCCTGGATCATGTACCTATAAATATAAAACAATTAATTCTATTAGAAAAAAAAAAAAAAAAACAACTATCTGATGTATAAAGAATTGATTGTTCAATTACGAAATTCCATAGCCATCATCAACAACTGGGCCGAAACCACCGGCCCATACTTCTGGACTTGACAGTGTTGAAGTTGACAGAATATTATGGTTGATCATTGCATAAGCTGGGTCTGCAAATATTGCAGGAATTTGATCCTTGTCTGTTGATTCCTCCCACTGCTTCTTCAATGCGAATAAATGTCGATCGAATCCTTGTCCTGCAAAAATAAAAATGAAAAATACTGAACATATATGATTTCGCTAAACTATGTATGAATTGTAAAAAAAATGATGGTAATCACCCATCGCCGCTTCTTTAGTAAGAATATTGTGAGCTCTACTACATTCCATCATTAATTTTTTCAATTCCACATTACGAATGTTTGATGGACCCTGTTCAACAATAGCCGAACACAGCGCTTTGGTTTCATTAGTACACGATCTAATTGTTTCCGTTCGGCCATGTCGAAATGCGGAAGTGCTGCAGGATTCATAAGTTGCTACTGCTCGCTTCTCACGTTTATATAATGCCAGTTGGAATGCAAGTTGCATGACAGCATCAGGGCTGATACCGATTTTTTTACACTCAGCTTTCCCAAACTCTTCACATATCAAGTAATCGACAGTCAATTGACCCAATGTCCATTCTCTATATTCATGATAAACACGATCGATTGTTTGTTTCGTTACTTCATCAACAATAAAATCCAATTTTTCAATCGATAATGGCTCATTCGGAACTGCTGGGATTTTGCCTGGGTGAAATTGTGGATTGGTGGCTATATCATGTTTCAAGTCCTAGAATTACCGATATTATTCAAATGGAATTAAATATTGTGCAAATTATGATTAAAGATTCTGCTCCTATCAAATATTCATCTACCTTGAAGTAACGTAAGACAGCAACGCCATCACCCCAAGAGTGTTCAAAATTTATTCCCGCGACCCCGTCACCGCTCATTATCATTGAGAATGATTTATCAAACCACCGATTTCTACCATCGGCATGCATAAATAGTCGTAATAATTTATGATAATCTGTCTCAACAGAATCTTCATCAAGAATGAAAATGAACGCAGCGCTATCTATTTTTCGGAACACATAATCATTTCCAATATTGGTCAAATGTTTACGTGATTTAGCCCATTCATCCCGATGAGTGGCCGTCAGCATCCCAACAGGAAACGGATTAGGTTCTCTCGGATCGTTCATGACCGCATTCAAACCTGTAGCAATTTCCATGGGTGAACGAATTTTTCCATCCGTATCTAGAATATCCATGGAATAGAAGTATCCTCTACGCATGACCACAACATGTCGACTGGTATAATCATGGAAAAGAATATCCTTCTCAATATTTGGAATACGCGACGTGCCAAATAAATTTACAAATTGTGACATATCAAGTGGGAATGCCTAGAACGGAAACTTGTTTCAGTTTTGTATCACAATTTTCATCTAAAGAACTCAAATGAAAAAAAAAGACATCTCAATAAATTAATGATAAAATTGAATATTTTCTATTTTGTGATCTTTACTTTGAAAATGTAAGCGCCATATGTAGCAATATTGGCTGGTAGAAATCGCATAAAAATTTTGAAGAAGTCTGTATTCGATTTCCGTGGATTGAGATGAAATATTTCGGGTTCGAGTATGCCCGCTCGCAATGATTTCATAAATCTTGCTGATGATATAAGAAGATTCGTGCCTTTTACGAGAGGATCGTTATATGTTGGATCGGTTTCCTGGATAAAAACTAAATGTGGGTTGTAATTGATTGGTAGTGGTTTTCTATCACGTAGATACATATCGAACCATGGATCACTAATATAACTTGTGTGTTTATTCTTCAAATCCCGTTCAATTAATCGTTTGTGCAACTGTGGTCCATCATGGGCCAAAAATTCCGCAACATTTTTTGATGTCTGTTTCCATTCTAAAGATGTCAATATTGGTTGTTGTGCTCTTAAATATCTGCGACAACTTTCCTCCAATTTTGGAATTGGTAATCGTGGTAAGGATGGTTGGAAGAACATTGTTGGCAATTTACTCCGTTGTATATATTCATAGTCATCATTGCATCTCAATACTGTATTAGAAATTGATCTTGCAATGCGTCGATTCACCTACAATGTGAATTATCATGCGTAATTCAAAAATCATTGAATTATGATTCATATAAGAATGATGGAATAATCAAACATTGTTACGAATCTATTCGGCGCTTGCGCAAGAATTTGATGAATCAATTTAGAATTGATACGATGAAAAAAGTTTGTGTCATTTAAAACTTATGAACTCACCCCTGCACTATTGATATATTGTATGTTCTTGATAAGTAGCATCATGGTAATAATATTTCTTCTGAAGATATCGCAATGAATGGTGATTTGAATTACAAATAAAATGTCAAATAATGCAAATGTTTATATGCAATTGATGATACAGCCATTCATCATTTTCCTTTCATATATGGCAACACATTAATTTACGATATGATATACAATTAATATTTGTACAAATATCTGAGATATGAATGGCCGAGAATAGAATCGTCAACATGAAAAAAATATTTTTCAGCACTATCTGCGATATCATAATTATACCTATTAATGAGTAAAAAAAAAACATATTGCGTACAGTTTATGCATCAGTGTACATACATCCAATCAGTGTGACGTGCCCATCGCTCCCATCTTTCGTTTCCCTCTCATTCTATTCGTATTTCATTCTACGATTCGAGACCAATTGACAACATCGACTTCTGTTAATCGATTCCAAACTCTATTTGACCAGAGGATCGATTCTCATCATCATCCAAGCAGGATTTTAAGTTATATAATAAAACGCAAAAAACAATGGGAATTCCGTCGTTTTTTCCCGTGATTAATTAGAACATCAAAACATATACAACACTGAACTATCATAAAATTCTTATTTTGACAACAATCAAATCACAAAACTTGATAGATTCGAAAAATCCGAGTCCAAGCGCCCCGGCTAACCCCAGTCGGTAATACTGCTCATTACAAATCCACAAATACCGTAAAGTTCACTAGCTACAACTCATATTGTCATGGTAAATTTCAGCCTTCAGGTACGTCAGCATCAGCTGATTTTCTATTGTGACAATATGAGGAAAGAAAAATAAAACAACCATAGAAATTGAATCACTCCCACTACTACTCCTACTACATTACTACTACCCGTACTTACATGAATCAAAGAATAATATATTCGGAACATGGAATAAAACGAATATTTTATTGACACTTAAACAATAGATCGAATGGTATTTTGATGTGCTGCTGAAAATTATATGTGGATAAAAGATGAATACTGAAGCTGATAAAGAGGTGATCACTCCCACGGTAAATATAATTTGTTCAGCAATTTTTCATTTTCATTCCATCATAACTGAGCAATTAATTTTTTTAGATGACAAACTCAATATCTACTGATCAAGACACTCATCCAAAATCAGATCAAAAAGAAGATATTGAAGAACGTTACAATAAAGCAAGTGGCAATATATTTGAAAATCTTAAGATTCTCCGTACATATTTAATCGCTATTCAATACATTACATCGAGTCGGAACTATTTTTTTCTCATTCAATAGAGTTTATCAATATATGGTTCCATTAGAAATAGTTTTTTGACAGTACAATTTCATTAACTATTCTGCTTCTCGATTATATTTGACAAGCCTCGAGACTCAGTCATATTTACTAATTACTAATTGAATTCGGCAATGAGTTTTCGATATACACATCATCAGAGTTAACAAAATTGTATGCGATGTGCGGTGACTTTTCCAGTTTCACTAATGACGCGGACACTTCGGTAAGATTTTATGAAAGCCTTCGTTTTTATTTCATTAGTTATCAATTCTATTTTAGTTACGAGGATTTGCAGTAAAACTTAAAAAGAAAGTAAGTGATTTAACTGATGAGCTGCGGTCATCAGAATCGGAAAAAAATAGAGCTATTGCAGAGAAGGAAGATATACAGAAAAAAATATCACAAATATCAGATAATATAAAAAAATTACAGGTATGAAATACGCAGTGTATCATCAATATTTATCACTATATTCATAAATGACGATAATATTCATTTTACTCGATAGACAATTCAATCAGAATATGACAAGCTTCAAGATAATTTAGAGCAACAGAAAAATGAGAATAAAAAATTGATAAAGAATTTGGAAACATTGGTGATCGAAAATACAACCCTCAAACAGTCTCATTACGATTTAAAAGAGAATACAGTCCAATTAAAATGTGAATTGGAGAATCGTACACAAGAAATTGCGGAATTGAAAGTCGCTTTGAAAAAAAATCAAAGCATGCTAAGAACATTGGAAGAAGCGAAAAAAGCTGATTCAGTAATTCGTGAACAACGCGAAAAAGATTACGAGGAAATGAAAATTAGATTGGAATGCGAAGTGCAGTCACATAAAAATACACAGATCCAATTAGATGCAGCGAAACAGGAATGTTCGAGTAATAACGTTCTTTTTTTAGAAGTTGATAATTATGAAGTGCGTATCTGTAAATTTGTGTAATGTGTTCATTGATTAATTTTAGTTTATTGCTCATAACAATTTTCATGTTCATAGAAAAGTATCGACGATTTGAAATCAAAATTGATTGAGGAATCATCAAAAGGCTCAAGTCTTGAAGCAACAGTTGAGGAACAACGTCAAATGATATCTGATTTAGAAACACAATTGGCAGAGATGAGGGACAGTTGCTTAGCAAGGAGTATTCAATTAACTACTCTAGGTGAAAAAAATGAGAGTTTGAAAGCAGAATTGTGTGTCTTGAAACGCGAAATTGCACGAATCACCAACGAAAAAGAAACTGTGATAGATGCCATGAAAGCGATAAAGTTAAATGCTGATAAACTATCCAATGAATCAATGTTACACATAGCTGAAAAAAAAAAAATTATGAATGAGATGGAACTTCAGAATAATAATCACGCTAATCAAGTAAATAAATACTAAGAGATGCAATGTATCTATATGAATTATGATTAGAGTACAGATATTTTCCCGAAAAGTAGTTCAATATATCTTCACCCTGTTTTTACAGATAGAGATTCTGCAGTTAGAGGTATCAAGATTGAACGGATTAATTCAGAGTACATCAGAGGAGATGATCGCTCTGAAAACTGAATACGAAGGATACAAATTAAGAGCACAAAGCGTATTGAGAACAAAACAAAGTCAAAATAAAGAATCAGGATTGAATGGTAGGACTATAAATGAAGTTGAAGCAGATTTAAATCATCTTCGGTTACAGTTAAGCCTACTACGTGGAAAATTTGATGATAGCAGGTGATAATCATCCACTATCAGAATATTATTCAAAAATCGAGTCCAATTTTTTGTTTGTATATAAATTTCTGTATTTTGAATCTATTCTTCGTCAGTGAAGAAATCAGAGCGCTCAACGATGAACTAACGATAACGAGAGAAGAACGAGATTTTTCACGTGATAGCATACGAGATCTTGGAAACAAATTGACTCTGCTCACTCAAGACTATACAAACTTGAGAGAACAGTGTCGATCACAATTGATGACTATCGAACAACTACGTACTGAACTCGAAACGACACGTGAAAATTTACAAAAGAATCATGCCGTAAGTATATCACTATTTCCGGTCACCATGAATATAATAAACGTATTCATGATTTCATCAAAATATCCGTATCATCATTAGTTAGAATTGACGTCAATCGAAGAAAAACATCAGAAAGAAATAGAGAACTTGCGAATGGAATTGCAAAAAGTTTCAATGAATTCGTCGACAGGTACGAGGAATAATAATGATAGATCAATGGATGTAAAATCGTTAGAACATGATAGCCAATCACGCAGTGAGATTTATTTACTCGAACGCGAAGATGGCGAGGTAACTGACATATCTAATACATACATTTGATTCAGCTCGAGATTTTCGGTTTGAAGTAATATCAACTTTTTCGCCGTTTATTTTTGAAAACAAGGGTTCAGAGAGTGTGGATTCTTATCCACCGGGACACACAAATGTAGAAAAACAGCGGCAACACTCATTGATTCCCCTTGATGAATTACTTAACTCCAATGACGACGCCTCGAAGATCACTCTACCAGCTGCATCAGTACCAACAAAGGTGGATCGTTATGCATTGGAAGTTTGTGAACGTCGTGTTAAACATTTGACTGTTCTGTTAGCCGATGCAGAACGCGATGTTGCAAAGCTAAATCAAATGAACCAATTATTGAAGGAAGATATACGTAGACAGCAACGCAGCGTGGAGAGAGAACACCATGCTAATAATTTCGAATATTTGAAAAATGTAGTGATGAAGGTAATGATGTCATTTTATTGCAGATTATACCATAACATTACGCGCATGGCGATGTATATGTTTTTAACGGCATTTTTCAGTTCATAACATTGAAAAATGGTGATGAGAGATCTCAGCTAATTCCTGTACTCAATACCATTCTTAAGCTGAGTCCAGCAGAAACTGTACAATTGAATCAAGCAGCAGGAGGTACATGATCTTACGTTATTCTCTTCGAGTGCGAAAACAAAATTGTAGATAAACCATGTCACACATTTAATTTAATCTATTTCAGTGACGGGACGTGGTTGGTTGCCCGCAATACCGGGATGGAGTAATGATTAAAATTATCATGCATTGCATCCTCATTAAGTAGTGTTCATATCCATTTTTTTCCTCAACTATTTCTAATATTTCATATAAATATAATAATGAATCGTTTCATATACAATAAAAAGCCGTCAAATTTTCCACAATAAATCCAAATAATTATTTTCATTGGTGAATCACGAAATATTCATTCTACTTTTAGATAACCTTCATTCATAGTATCAGTGACTATTTGAATTATAGTTTTTTGAGGTACTGGAAGCAACTTAGGAAGCGCCAATACTGTTTGAAATTGACGGAATGCGACGCGGCAACAATCGTCCATGTTTCCTTTCTAATGCAAACACGCATGTGCGGAAGTGACGTATGTTTTTCGATATACTTTGATTGGTCCATTACGCATCTCAACGTACACTTTAGCGAGAAAAACGTGCAAATACTATAACACTTCCAGTTCAATCCAGCCAGGTCGCTTTCTCTCACTCAGGTTCCCACTTCTCAGTCGTAGATTCAGCGTCAGAGTCGACATCTCAAATCTGTGTCCGCGTCCATTCATCGTACCCGAGAAGACCATAAATTAAACGTCTTCCAAATTCCATAATTGCTCATCAACTTGACATTAACTAATAACAAATATGAGGGAAATTGTACATCTTCAAGCCGGTCAGTGCGGTAATCAAATTGGTTCGAAGGTAAATATACATTTGAATAATAATTAGAACGTTACGATGTCAAAATCATCCATGTTTCTTTGAAATTCATAACTGCAATGATTCCCGTCACGAGCCGAAATGAAGCAGATACAAGGAAAGAAAGAGGAGAGCGAAACATTAGTTCTAAGTTTCGCAACAATATCAATGCTGTTTCCCCCTTTCTCTTTGTCACAGTGATGAATGTACAATAAATTATCATTCCGCACAAATTGGAAATAAAGAAGAATCAATTCCATATCACAAATGACGATTTAAAATGATTCCTAAATGCGAAACAACGAAATTAAATTTCCGTTTATGGCATTTTTAAAAAAAAACGGAAGATAGTAAAGAATTTATTTATTTATTTAGTTTAAAAACACAAATAATATCATGGTGCCGATAAGATTTTCGTCATCATGGAAAAATCGTTTTTTTTTTTCAATATTGCTATCAGTACATGTGAATTCATAGTTATATATATAATTGCGATGAAATAATCGTGCCGCAATGGCGGACAATTTTCACGCTATATATATATATATATATAATTATATGACTATGCGGTACCGAAAATCAAAAAAGGTCTGACTACGTGCTTCAAATAACTGCCATGTCTAGATGTATATGATGAGATGAAAGCTCAGATGTTCAGATGGCGATAGCAAATGTGAACGGTTATTTTTGGATATTGAAATCTAGATAATATTTACATGGTTTACTCAATGGAATATCGGAGCGGTATACTCCCCCTCTGTCCTATAATAAATTATTTTTCCCGTGAGAATGACGATTTTGATAAATAATCTCTCCACTATAAAGTGATTGTTTCATTTCAACACCGATATGTTTTGAATTATTCATCAATTGACAGAGTACATACGACTGGGGAATGAATGATATCATCTGTCCTTCGGTTTGAGTAAGAATGTTTTGATTTCGCCTGCTCTCTCTTTCCATAGGATTAGGACAATGCAAAGATTTCTATTGACACTTGTATTGGTTTTTTTTTGGATTTGCAGTTTTGGGAAATAATCTCCGATGAACATGGCATTGACCCAAGCGGTAAATACGTTGGAACAAATGATCTGCAACTGGAACGAATCGATGTCTATTATAACGAAGCGAGCAGTCAGTAGAGATATAATCTGTATTCAATTAAAGCCAAATATGGTGGATGGTTCACGATTAATATCCGAAATGAATATTTATAGGCCAGAAATATGTGCCACGAGCTATTCTCGTGGATTTGGAACCCGGAACAATGGATTCTATTCGCAGTGGGCCCATTGGTCAAATTTTCCGCCCGGACAACTTCGTCTTCGGACAAAGCGGTGCAGGTAAGGAATAACAAAAGTCAATATTATGTAACTTGGTGTTCCATGATTTTTGAATAAATTTATGGACATCTATTTCCATGTGCAGGCAACAATTGGGCCAAGGGACATTACACCGAAGGTGCCGAACTCGTTGACGCCGTTCTCGATGTTGTAAGAAAAGAAGCAGAGGGATGCGATTGTCTTCAAGGATTCCAACTCACTCACTCACTTGGTGGTGGAACTGGCTCTGGTATGGGTACATTACTCATCTCAAAAGTCCGTGAAGAATATCCAGATCGAATCATGAACTCCTTCAGTGTCGTACCATCACCTAAAGTATGTTGAGAAGAACCTCAAAATGAGAAAAATTGTCATGAGATCTTATTCTCATTTCATCTTTTAATGTTCAGGTGTCCGATACAGTCGTTGAGCCCTACAATGCAACACTGTCAGTTCATCAACTAGTGGAGAATACAGATGAAACCTTTTGTATAGACAATGAAGCACTCTATGACATTTGCTTTAGGACGTTAAAGCTCACGTCACCTACATATGGTGATCTCAATCATCTGGTTTCCGTAAGTTCATAATCTGTAGACAATTACATTTCAATTCATTTCCTTGTTATTATAAAATCCTAATTGAATATTATAGGTGACGATGTCAGGTGTAACGACATGTCTGCGGTTCCCAGGACAGTTGAATGCTGATCTACGTAAATTAGCAGTTAACATGGTGCCTTTCCCCCGACTTCACTTTTTCATGCCTGGCTTTGCACCCCTAACCGCACGCGGTAGCCAACAATACCGCGCACTGACTGTTCCAGAACTGACACAACAGGTAAGTTTCAAACAACGATAGCTGATGAAATCAATTTATATGAGTTAAGAATTGAGTTTTCTCTAAAAAAACATTTCGAAATATCTGAACTAGATGTTTGACGCCAAAAATATGATGGCAGCGTGTGACCCACGACATGGACGTTACTTGACAGTCGCGGCCATTTTCCGAGGACAAATGTCGATGAAGGAAGTTGACGAACAAATGTTGAATATTCAAAATAAAAATTCGGGCTATTTCGTTGAATGGATCCCGAATAACGTGAAAGTCGCTGTCTGCGACATCGCACCAAAAGGCTTGAAAATGTCGTCAACTTTCATTGGAAATTCGACAGCGATTCAAGAAATTTTCAAACGAATAAGCGAACAATTCACAGCCATGTTCAGACGAAAAGCTTTTCTTCATTGGTATACGGGTGAGGGTATGGACGAAATGGAATTCACCGAAGCTGAGAGCAATATGAACGACCTTGTATCCGAGTACCAGCAATATCAGGTGATATATATCTGATAATCTTTATGACTGAATAATAAACAAAGTGTTAAATTGAGAATAACCTTTCTTACAAAATATATCTGTTTTATTTCAGGACGCTACCGCTGAAGACGAAGAAGCATTTGACGATGAAGAAGTTATTGAGGAAGAAGTTGAAGGCTAATTTACCGAAATGTGGTTAAGAATTTCCATTTTGAACTTTTTTTTGCGGCCATCGATCAAAACTATCTTCTTTATTGATGTGGTATTCAAATGTAGAAATATATGGAGTATTCCTTATGATTTCTTATCAACAATAATGAACAATCAGTTGAATAAATAATATGATCGGAATATTCATTACTATTATTAACATAGTTAAAGAACATCACAATAGATCAGACATTTTAACTCTTCGCCGAATTGCATTACTATACCCTTCATTATATTTGAACCATACTCCATGTTCATTAAGCACCCGCTTCGTTTTTTCTCCGTAAGTTTCTGTTTTTTCCGGTGCACCTTGCTGTAGTTTTGAAACTAATTTGAACTTTTGAAAAAAGTCTCTAATACCCTGCAGGGAACGACAAGTGTTGAATGTAATGAAAATTTTCAATGCAGGTACATTTTCGTACTTACGCGATCTTCAGATTGTATACGATCACTCATGGCATCATTCGCACGATTTTTCTGAAGATTTTTCTCGGCAACATTAGATAACGTCACATTTGCATTATTTCCTTTTTTCGTTTCATCATTTTTAGAATTTTCTATCGCAATGCCAGTAACCATCGCCTTACGCCTCAGACGTTCTACTTCAAGCTCCTGCGAGACCATTTGTTTCGTTGTATAAAATAAACCCCTCCGTGCCTTGCAGTCTGGAAACACTCCGATCTCAAACAAATCTCTGCGGAAATATAAATTCATATGAAGGAGCAATATTTAAACAATATTGTTAGCACTGTTATTGGAAAGAACCCTACGGATCAATGTGATAATTGACGCTGCCATCTTCACTTTTCTCTTGAACGAAACAAAGTCCAAGACTCAGCATTATATCAATTAATCGTTCCAATTCCATTTTTTCCTTTGGTGAATACAAATTGATGGCAACGGCGCGCAGTCGTGGATTTAATAACTCAAATACGCATGGGGCAATATCAAGAATAATTGTTTGTGCGTCTCGACCATATGATTTCTGTGCGGATGATATTATAGCCATGTTTTTCAGTAACTTCTGCTGCGCCTAAATATGAAGATAGATCATTTTATATTCGATAAATCGACGTACTCAATTCAATTAGCACTGTGACTGTAGGAGTCCACTCATTATTCACCTCAATCGGTGCCTGAGGGAAAGATAACTTTGGATTCTTTGGTCCCGAAAATCCTAAATGCCATGAAACGAATGCGAAATTTGAATATGGCATGACGCGCCAATCATTTTTGGTCATCACTGTTGTTGTTATTTTATCATAAAACTGGAACCATTCAAGAGACTGTGATATTTGATCCATTCTTTCATGACAATTCGGTGGATAATTTTCAAATACACCCATCGCCACACGATCGGAATTGTCTATGTAATATATTCCATTAATATGTTATAAAGTCATAAATTAAAGAAGAAAATAAAATGGTTCCAAACCAGTGTATGCTGAGCTCAGAATTGCCTGGACTCTCTCACGGATTGACAAAGGTCCATTGCGTTTCATTGGAACTTGTAATACTTGTCGCCATGATTCGAACAATCCCTTACGGGTGTCTTTTATCCCAAGATTCGCATCGATATTCTCAACATCTCTGCCCATGTATTGCAGTGCGCCTAAACAAACTCGAATATCACATCCCGATCGTTCAGCCAATTGTAGAAGTGTACTCTGTGACACTCTGATATTTTCTTTGTGTGCGATTGTCATCAATCGATCGGTTAGATTCGCTGCACTCACTTTTGACACATTCACCGAGTACGCAACTTGTCTCAAAGGTCTGAATGAATGATAATTAAATTTCAAATTGTCTTATCAATTTTCTATATCAACTATTTTCAGGGTTATATGTCAATAATTTGACAATCATGTTTTCCAGATTGGCATCAAATGTTGATAATTAATTTATACCTGAGTGATGAGGTGTATGCTTCATTACAAATACATACAATAGGTCTTTTACAGAATTCACTACTCTTGCCAGACTGATCTTTAGCTTTTTTTCCTTTCGGCTGTAACTTCCCTTGAACAAATTTGAGAAGTATATCAATTGATGCGGCTGATGCACCATCAATCTCATCAAGGACGAGGCAATTTGGTCGTGGATCAGCGCCTATCATTGACTTCATCTGAGTGGATGAAAGTAAAGCTTGTCTGTCTTGGAAAAATGGTCGATTAAATATCGGAAATTTATTTTATCGTCAACATTCATGAAGGGAATTTTACCTGAATGCATCGGTACCACGATCGTCACTCGCATTGATATCAACCACATTATAACCTGCATGTTTAGCGACTATATGAGCGAGTGTAGTTTTTCCAAGACCAGGCGGACCACTGATCAACGCAATCCTATGAAGAGGGAAGCCGCGATTGTCCACAGTCTCAAAATCCACATTGTTCGTGCCAAATTTTTTTGTATTAAACATGGAATAATTTCTTTGTTTGCCGCCATATGGTCCTCGATCATACGATGGTTTAGTTAGCGGAGGTCTTTTACGCGGCTTTAACTCACGATGGAATACAACTTTATCCCACAACTTCATCCAACGTAGAAAATCTCGATTGACTGTTTCGTCTGAGAGAAGCTCCATATACGTTTTTGGACGATACTTATCGACCCACAATTCATCATCCCCTTTTTTCGGTTTTCTGTTAGGAGGTGTAATTGGGTGACTGGCACGTTTAGCATTTTCCAAAATCTAAGATTGAAAATCTTTAGTACGGAATAAATAGAATTGATGGTGAAATATTAATATGCAATGTGAATACGACATTACTATTTTTTCTGCTTCTTCTCTCAATTGATCATAACTAGTGGAGAGTAATCCTGTGGTTGGTCTCAATTTGGTTGAATCAAATTTAGTATCAGATCGTACTTTCACGTATAATCGCTGAGAATCCGAATACCGAGTTACGGCCACGAAGTTCCATGTCGGCACTCGCAATGATATTGTACTTTTCTTTGGCCTCATCATTCGAACAGGAAAGCGTGAATTGGAGATAGAAATTGTTGTTAGGTGATTCATTGTGAGAATTTTACACTTGAGAACAAAATTTTCGAAAGTCGCTGATATTGAAAATATTTTTCCCCGATTATGATTTCATATATCGCTGACCGCAATTCAGCCACAATAGTAATTCGTGAAGCTATAAATTGTTACCTGTGTTCAATGGTAGCATCTGTACTCTCCGATTCAAGTTTATCAAGCATTTTTTTCCTTTCATATTGGATTGCTTCAATAATTTTGTTTGGTTCATCCCATCTCGGTCGTTTGCCATCACGAATCTCGTTGAACTCGACTGGAAACAAAATTTTTGTATTGAAAGCAACCAAAATGTAACTAATATAAATGCCGGGCATGGACAACATTACCTTGTATATCTTCATTCAGAAGATCTCTGATATCACCAAAAAGTTCATCAAACGTGCGTTTCTTATTCTTTTCACCCGAAACTGTCTCGCTAAATGCATTACTATTCGAAATTCCATTGCTATCTACTTCAGTGAATTCTGATTCTTCGATCGGATTGGGGAACTCATCACTAGCATCTCGATCAACAAATATATTGTTCGATGATGGTTTATTGTTGATAAAATTTGATGATGGAGTTGATGATATCGGTGAGGATGCACTCACTGAGCCTTTTTTAAAATATTTCCGAAAAGAACATTTATAAATTAATCAACCGCTCATTATTGGAGGTAATAATATTAATTAATACTGTCATTATTTCAATTGAAATAATGCAATTATTGGAAGTAAGTACCATGGATCACATTTTTTGAGGTTTGGTATTCATTTGTTGGTATGAAATCATATTCTTCATCAAGATCTGGGAATTCGTTCGCATCCATTTTGAAATTTCATAAACAAACACATCACTCTTATGCTCCCATTAATTACACATTGAAGCGAAAAATGTATTCCTGTTTGAGATAAACTCAGTACCACTAGGAATGTTGTGATTTTTTGGTTATAAACAGAAATTATACAGAAAAAAATTCGCGCGCAAAATAACAATCAAATTTATTCACAAGCTGTGTGCATATTTCCGGTAAGAAACAAGACAGCTTACACTTTGAATGATAATACTGTATTTTTATTTGGAATGATACATATATATATAGATATATCAGTCTGAGGCGACAGCCATTCAGATACTATAACCTAATTGCGACATGATTGTTTCAGATAATTGCTATTATTTCTAATATTATAGCATCAGCATCGTAGAAAATTTTCTTGAGGAATATCATATCCTCACGATTCAAATCAGGATAAGTGCATCCGAAGCGAAATATTTGATGCATAGATCATTTATCAGCAATAAACAAGAATCGTATTTAAAAAGCTGATTGCGAAAATTTCCTGTAGTTTTTTACGTTTGAATATGCAACAACAAACCCCATAAATAATTCACTTGCAAAAAACATATATATATATATATGTTAATTTGCAAAGTTGATACATACAGTTTTTTTCATTTTGTGAAGTTTGTTGCCAAAGTCAAAAGTCCCCAACATAAAGCACATGAAAAATAAAAAATATGGCGACACTCGAATGGAAAACCATCAAATTATGAACAGAAAATAAATTTCTTTTTTTTTTTTAGCATGATTATTCTGCGTTTTGGTATGCTAAAATTCAAAATCTACTTTTTCAGAGGTAAGATACTTCTTTCTTGTATATTGGTATCAATTGTGAAACTCCTTGCTGCGCAAATGCGGAAATGACGTAATGTCCCCTTTTTATATTTTCTGATGAGTATATGAACGCTGATTGGTTGTCGAATATAACGTATATTCTGGTGTATTTCATATACACCAACGTACACTACGCAGTAATCCTAAGGCTCATATAAAAGCGTACGATCGAAGTATCGAAGCAGAGTCCATTGAGTTTTAGTACCGAAACTTCTCCTAGTTAATTGTAACCAAGGTTCTTACATCAATACTTGAATAATAATTATATTTTCTCCTTAAAAAATAATCATGAGGGAAATAGTTCATCTTCAAGCTGGGCAATGCGGTAACCAAATTGGTTCTAAGGTTGGTGAAACAAAAAATATAACTTCACAAAAAATATATTTGCCAGCAACGGTCAAATGCGTATATATAGATATATCCATATACACACTCTCTTATGATAGGTACATAAAAGGTATTGGAAGGCAGCAGAAAAAACCGGTTTTTCGCTTTTAACTGTTGACGAATGCATGCTAATTCGGAACTTTCCAATTTTTCTTTATGGGCAAAGTATCCAATGATTCCCTCTTCATTTAATTTGTCAGAAAATGCACGATGTACATCAATTTTATATATGCGGTTACAGTTAATTCTCGTAGCGATGGCGTCCAAATCTCACGCCCTGTGCAGAAGAGACACAGAATGAACAAGCAAGAGAAAATGAGTGAATGATGTTGCAACTCGATATTTCTATAAAGTCATTTTTCCAAAATTTTAGAGCGATAGTCTATTCTTTAGAATTCATCATTATCGCGGTTATCAATTTTATATCTATCTACCTGTTCATGCCTTAAGGCTATTGTAAGAAATCATTAATGAAAGTATGAACCGAAATGGTAATCGAATATTTGACTAAGGTTTTGGAACATTTCGGAAAATTTATGAAAAGATTTACGGAAAATATTTGGTAAAGATGATTAATTCTACAAACTACATCAATTACTTAATGAAATTTCGTGCATAAAAGAGTAGATGAAACACAGTAGACAAAAATATCATTAATCAGGAGTATGATGGCAGTAATTCAAGATGTGAGAATAGAGAAATAGAAAATCCCACAATGCTGAACGTTGTGAGGAGAGAACGCGATTCTACTCCGAGGAACAGGCAAAATTTCTGAGTCGGGATAACCCACAATCGATTTTCTTCAAGGATGCGCTTTCTTTTATGGTATTGTCAGATACGGGAAATCATCTACACTATATTCTAACAGAATTATATTGATTTTTTCTTCTTGACGACAATTCATGTATGCTATTAATGTAAAAAGATGAATTGATAGACACTTATACGAGAAAATTTACAATTTTCAATCATGAATGGCACGCTTATAAATCCGATTATATATTTCAAGATACCTTATTCTTTTGGTGACTGATGGAAATGATGAAAAGCAACGATACAAATTTGAGCCATTTGCTTGTTGCTACCCAATAAATGTTTTATTCTTTTTGACAGTTTTGGGAAATAATATCCGACGAGCATGGCATTGATCCAAATGGGATGTACTGCGGAACAAATGATCTTCAATTGGAACGCATTGATGTTTACTACAACGAAGCGAGCCGTCAGTAGATATTGAATTGCTATGATAATTTATCGAATGAACTGATGTTAAAACCAATAATATTATTCGCAGACAACAAATATGTCCCCCGTGCGATTCTCGTGGATCTGGAACCTGGAACGATGGATTCGATTCGCAGTGGGCCAATGGGACAAATATTTAGACCAGACAATTTCGTGTTTGGACAGAGCGGTGCCGGTGAGTAAATGATCGAAATAAATATTATCATTGCAATTCATTCCACATTCTCAAAAAATTTGCTTCATGGATGGAAAAATATCTGTTCAGGCAATAACTGGGCTAAAGGGCATTACACCGAGGGCGCTGAACTTGTTGATTCCGTTCTTGATGTTGTGAGGAAAGAAGCAGAGGGTTGTGATTGCCTTCAAGGATTCCAACTCACTCATTCACTTGGTGGTGGAACTGGCTCTGGTATGGGCACATTACTCATTTCGAAAGTTCGTGAGGAATATCCAGATCGCATCATGGCCTCCTTCAGCGTTTTCCCATCACCAAAAGTACATGCGAAAGAAAAAAAACAATCAAAAATGCTAACTCAACATCATTTTGGGTAACTTTTATTTTTTCTCCTTTTCAGGTTTCCGATACTGTTGTCGAACCCTACAATGCGACGTTGTCAGTTCACCAATTGGTTGAAAATACTGATGAGACATTCTGTATAGATAATGAAGCACTTTACGACATTTGCTTCAGGACATTGAAGCTCACTTCACCTACGTATGGTGATCTCAATCATCTTGTATCAGTAAGTCAGCGTTTTATTACGATCAAGGATAATCTATTCGCACCAAATGACACGATCCCCTCTGTATCATTTAGCTCACAATGTCTGGAGTAACAACATGTCTAAGATTCCCTGGACAGCTGAACTCCGATCTCCGTAAGTTAGCAGTAAATATGGTACCCTTCCCTCGACTTCATTTCTTCATGCCTGGTTTTGCGCCACTCACTTCACGTGGGAGTCAAGGATATCGGGCTCTTACAGTCCCAGAACTCACCCAACAAGTAAATTTCCAATGACACTCAGCATAATGAAACATATGAACAGAATATTGGATATAAACTAAAATCTTGATTGAATATTATTTGAAACAGATGTTCGACTCGAAGAACATGATGACAGCATGCGATCCAAGGCATGGACGTTATTTGACAGTGGGAGCTTTCTTCCGTGGCCGTATGTCGATGAAGGAAGTTGATGAACAAATGTTGAATGTTCAGAATAAGAATTCAAGCTACTTCGTTGAATGGATACCAAATAATGTGAAAGTAGCAGTCTGCGATATTCCACCAAAGGGATTAAAAATGTCAGCTACTTTCATTGGAAATTCAACTGCAATTCAAGAAATTTTCAAACGGATAAGTGAACAATTTACTGCTATGTTCCGACGAAAGGCTTTCCTTCACTGGTACACTGGTGAGGGCATGGACGAAATGGAATTCACTGAAGCAGAAAGTAATATGAATGATCTTGTATCAGAGTATCAGCAATACCAGGTAAGATTATTTTTGGAAATCAAATAATAATGAAAACAATAGGAAAAAATGATATGTGATTTTCTTCAACTGGATATATTTGTTTGATTCACAGGAGGCAACAGCTGACGATGAAGAAGCTTTCGACGACGAGGAAGCTGGTGAAGAAGAAGTTGAAGGATAATTTTCTTAGGCAGCTCTAAATGTAATGTCCAAATTTATTGTAGCTGTACGATCAAAAAATTTACCATTGACGTGTTATGATAAAATATGAAATATGAATTTGGGACATGCTTCTTAAATTTTGGATCGATTAGCTGGATAATTACATCATCAACAGTATTTATAACCCATTCAAAATGAACATTACAGATTATCAGTCAATTCAATTCGATGACGTATCGTAACGTAATACTCACACCTTTACCTATACTTCAGCCATGCACTTTCTAGGTATTTCTTTACTAATTTCTCGCTATAACTCTCCGAAGTTCATTCAGCAACTTCTCTGTGGACACAAGGTGATTATTTTAATTCCTGAGAAAGATTTGTGACAATATTGACATTGTAAACATATTCTTTGTAAATTACAATAAATAAAAACTCAGTTTACAATATTGTTGTTTGGACATTCATTCATTAGAGTTGGATATCAACACGGCGATGAGAACTGATATTTTTTTATAATGATATAAAGAAGTTTAGTAAATTTCAAGCGAAATTCATATTTTTTGAAAGTAGATGTGGAATTTCCATATTGGTAAATCCGTACCGTAAAAGACATGGGCTCTTCAATTAAAAGTTCCGTCTCATCGATGTAGTCAATATCAAAAATAAATGAATGACTCACAAATCTCAAACTGGTCCTGAACAATGTAGAGCTCCAACAAGATATTCGAAAATTCCCGCCGTATTACCAACGGTGGCGCCATATTATTTCTCGCCCTGTAGTGCATTGTGTGTGCACATATCAACCAATCGTTTTGCATTGCGGGTAAAACTCCATTATGTACAACATATAGACACAGGAGCGGTGAGCGAAATCTACCGCTGTGAATTTGTGTGGAAACAAGCATAAGAGAGACAGAGATAGGAGAATGAAGTGAAATGAAACTACAATGGCATGGGCGCAAGTCTGTGTAAAACACCACACAGACGAGTGGTATTGCGGGCGCGTCGAGTTTGTATCTTCGAAAAAATATAACCGTCATATGCTTTGGCAATTTAATAAACCTCCAGAGACTATCTAAGAGCCATTAGCTATTACTTCACAACGACATCACTACAATCAGTTATTAATACAGACGAAGAAGGGTATATTTGAAGATAATCTTAAAAATTTAGTCGTTGGCTTGGTGTGCATGTGGCGGCGTTAAGAAAAAACGGCAGAGCGGGCTGGAGCGGGCGGTTCCCGTACACATACACGTTTCTCCTGCAACAAGTGTCATTTTCAAAATAATAATTCTATTGGAATAACATTCATATTGTCATGTCAAAGTGGGCAGTTTAAATATTTCTAGTGAATTGATAATTAATAAAAGAATGGGGTGCGCTGTGAGCACCACAGGTGACAAAGCCGCGGCCGAAAGGTCCAAAAAAATTGACAAGGATTTGCGTGCGGATGGCGAACGGGCTGCCAGTGAGGTGAAGCTTCTCTTGCTCGGTAAGGACAACCTTCCAATTAACTTTTTTCGTTTATTTATTTGCCTATCGATTCATTTTTGCTTGGTCATTTCATTAATTGTGTGTCGATGGCAATACAAAACGGTCATTCGTCCATTTTATATTGAATGGGATCTTTTAATGTATTGAGAAGAGGCATCACCAATAATTACTTCCTCCCCACTTCCGAATAATCGTCTACGCTACACACAAACATTTGCTATGTGTGTATCGTTTGTTTGAGATCTCATGTCTCATGAGCCTGAATCATTAGGCTGATTCGTTGTGTGATTCACACGATAAAATGTTCTCGTTAGCAACTGATGGAGAATTAAAGAAGAAAATACCAATTCAATGGTACACACAATAATTGACCATGAGTTTGATATAATTTTGCATACTTGATCCACTGGAACATACTTCTCAGTTAACTCGATAGCTTATAATCGCAAATTGATTCTTTGTGAAGCACACTACTTAAAACGATCTCATTCGTTGGTGAAGTTCCAATAATGGATAATGCTACATCACCGCATAAATTCGTAGAACATACTCGCAAAACAACGATATTTCTTATTTCACTCTTCTGTATGCAAAGTTGCTATTTGGTGATCACTCATTCAATAACAACAACGTTGGATGAGAGGAAGATATAGATAAAAAATATTTAAAAGTCATCGCGACGTTAATTAATTGAATTCTTGATATAAATAAATTAAAGAGAATATAGCTTCGTCGAGAATTTTTTTGTTGTGGTTCATAATGCTGGCGATTTTCTCATTCATTTTGCATTTTTCTCGCATGCAATGATGGAAGAGAAATAATATTGAACTATGTGGACATTTTTTTTCTTTCTCAGGGGCTGGTGAATCTGGAAAATCGACAATAGTGAAACAAATGAAAATTATCCATGAAACTGGTTACAGCAGAGAAGAATGTGAGCAATATAAGCCAGTCGTTTACAGTAACACAATACAAAGTTTGATGGCGATAATTCGTGCTATGGGACAGCTCAGAATTGATTTCGCTGATCCAAATAAAGCGGTGAGTGACATAAACTGCGTTGTCTATCATCCATTGAGATGAGCGGCAAGGTATATTTAATAAAAAACAGACTAATGATAATGATGAAAATATTATCACTAATAATATTACAGGAAATCGCACGCCAATTCTTCACCCTAGCTTCCGCGGCAGAAGAGGGTGAGCTTACTGGTGAATTGGTATTATTAATGAAGAGATTATGGCAAGATGCTGGAGTTCAACTATGTTTCACTCGAAGCCGTGAATATCAATTAAATGATTCAGCTGCTTATTATCTGAATGCTCTGGATCGGATATCACAACCAAATTACATCCCAACTCAGCAAGATGTTCTAAGGACACGCGTTAAAACAACAGGAATTGTCGAGACATATTTTTCATTCAAAGGACTGCATTTCAAGTACGTCTATTATTTTTATATATTTTCGTTCTCATATGTAACTGGGATTTGATGGCACTTTGACTCTTTGTGAAGCACATTACTTAATGCCTATTAACAATTACATATATTTGAAATGGGTGTTAATGTTGTCAACACATTTCAGAATTCTATATTCTTCACCATTGCCAGCGCCAATCATCTACGTTGATAAATAATATGCATTTACCTTTTTCGTTTTGACAGGATGTTCGATGTTGGCGGCCAGCGATCAGAACGAAAGAAATGGATTCACTGTTTTGAAGGTGTCACTGCAATCATATTTTGCGTAGCATTAAGTGGTTACGATCTTGTACTAGCTGAAGATGAAGAAATGAACAGGATGATTGAATCAATGAAATTATTTGATTCAATATGCAATAGCAAATGGTTCGTTGATACATCAATTATATTATTTTTAAACAAGAAAGATTTGTTTGAAGAAAAAATTACGCGAAGTCCGCTACCAATATGTTTCCCAGAATACAAAGGTGGTAATACGTATGAAGAGTGTGCATCGTATATTCAGATGAAATTTGAAAATTTGAATAAGCGTAAAGATCAAAAACAGATATACACACACTTCACATGCGCTACCGACACATCGAATATACAATTCGTTTTTGATGCGGTGACTGACGTTATTATAAAGAACAACTTGAGTAATTGCGGATTGCTGAGTTGAATATTGATAAAACATGATCGATGTGCAGAAACATCGAGACTATAATTTGAAAATTATCGAATTTCGGATCCTCTTTAATGCTAATCCAAAGTCATTAATTTTGCTAGGCGATAATGAGAAAAAAAAAAATTGAAAACAGGCTGTTTGCTTGCCTGTCTGTCATAAGATTCTGTAGTTGAGAGGCGAAAAAATATGGGCAGTTGAATGATAGCATCAGTAAAGCAGACGTATTCCGTCGAAACGAAAAGATGAATTCCACAATAATCCGAGATGGGAGTCTCATTCTTCAGGATTCCTACAATATACAGATTCTTTTTTTATGACTTTAACACTTCTGTTTTTTTTTTTTCCTCTTCAGCACACGGTAATATCTTTAATATTCGGTATTTTAGAATTTGATCTTACGTGAATGAATTCATATTACGGGAAATAAAACACAACACACCCCTGTATATACATATATTGAAAAGAATATTTTTCTAAAGAAAAAAAGGAATTTCTGTATGTGGACCATTTTTCACCATGACTGCCTCCTAGATTTTTTGTATCCATTTTTTATAAAGAATCCCAATACTTTCGTATTATTAATAATTATTGTAATACGGAAATTGTTTGTCGTATGTATCGTACAACCTAATTCATATTTTTAACTTTTATACATTATTATAATGATAGATCAAGATACTCACGAAAAAAAAAGTTGACATAGTGTATAGAACGAGTATATAGCATTCTTACAAATATTTTTTCACGTGAACCCAACAACCTAAATATATGATAAAAAATGAATATAAAAATAAAAAGTATTTGTATCAATGGAAACTTAGTTCTCTGCTGTTTATCTCTTTGAAGCTTGTTTATTTATTGATCGAATCAATACAATACAACGTTTTCAATTAATATTGTTCTTAATCACTGTTGCGCGAACATGACATGAATCAATTGTTTATTCATCATTTCGATATTTTTTCATTTCTTTCCTATCCTTCTATGAATTCCATAAATTACTCGGAGTTTTTAATAATTTCAGTGTGTTACACATATATGTATTTACATTGAGAGAGTAGCACTACAGAATAAATAAATTATAATATCTGGTCACTCGTTAGAATTCTAGTTCCTCCTCTACATTTCATTTCCGCATATGATTTTCAATTCTTAAAGTATAGTTTCGCATTTATTTTCTTTATCATACATCAATGGCATATTATATATATGTTCATCCAATCATGATGCTCACAACAATTGGTCAACAATAGGTCATACCTTGTTCATATAAGATATGACAATATTTAGACGCGGGATAACCATTTGAGAATACTGATATTTAGGCATTCATAGTTGGGTTTCTTTTATCATTGTTTCCCAGCTGGTTTTTTCATCTCAAGGATTACTGGGTCCACCCTATCATAAACAATTATAACCTGCTGCAAAATATGAAGAAGTCTCTATTTATTCTGATCCTGCATAAAGTTTATGGTTTCTAATTGAATTTTCTTGCCGACTTCTAATACAAAAATTCATGAAACGCTACGTGTGGTTTGGATACTGCAATGGCATGCTCTTTACAGAGACCATTAATGACGTATGTAATTCCAATCGATAATGAAAAAACGCTTTTTCTTCTTTCACGATTCGGACATATCATTTGACGGGTGAAGTTAAAAATGTAATTGACATGGAAACACAAATTATCTTCCGAAAATCTTAGGAATGTTAACGACAAAGGAAGATAAAAAACAATATACAAATTACTAATAGTCTATGTCATTTTCAATTTGAATCTAACTTGAAATATGAGCTTATTCAGCTATTTTCGTTGAGGTGTGACGATGCATTGAGCAGCTCGTAGTTTTCACAATATTACACGCCAATTCACATATGCTATCCTGATAGAGACTAACAAATCGAAAGAATAACTATCATATCAACACTCATTTCTACTGAAGATTCCTAGTTGGTATCGGTGGACCACCACCCGTTCTTGCTGGTACAGGGGGTGGAAAATTAAGCGGCGGCAAATTTGGTGGTGGATGTTGTGGTGGTGGCAGAGCTACTTGCCTCTGTGGAAGTGGTGGCGGTACAGAATTCGGTGGCCGCGATTCACATTTATGATTGTTTCCTTCACCCGAGCGGGGTAATGGAGGTGGCGGCCTGTTCGGGACTGGATAATTCGGTGGTTCCTCACGAATCTCTTCATAAATTGCTGACTCGGGTGACAATCTTTCACACTCTTTTATTTCCATCTCTGTGCGTGGTGTTGGAGGCGTCGATGGTGAAAGTGCAAACTGATTTGGCATAACACTGATGACACCTGCACGTGGAAGTGGTCGATTTTCTCGTGCTGGGCTTTTCGGTGGCTGTATTGGACGCGTCGGTGGTGCAGGTCTGGGCGGCCGCCCACTTTCACTTGGACTCGATCGACCTGAATGGCTTGAATCTTCAGTAATATCCAGGCGATCCAATCTCTGTTGTATTTGCCCACTACGTGACGGTGAATTGTCATCGTATTGTGGTACTGTAGTATTACTACATATTTCGATTTCTTTTTGTATTAGTTGAACCCAATTTGGCGATTTCAATGAAAGTTTCAATGTTTGACCACATACTTGCGTCATGCCTTTGCGGGCTGCTGATAATGCACACTGGCCATCTCGAAAGGTTACCCAAATTGTTTCCCCGACAAATCTTACGAGTATTACTTCACCAATATGTGACAATTCTTGCAGCAATGCGAACATAAAATTGTCATCGAATACACTATCAATGTCATCATTTTCTTCAGTAGCTTTGACAACAATTGTACCATCGGGTGGTCCAAGATCTTCAATTACCTCTCGAAATACCTTTTCGCGTTTCTCCGAATCAACAACATAAACATCAACATCAACAATACATATTACTGGTCTATGATCACTTTGTTTCAGTTCAGCACGACCATAATAAATTAATTGACCGGGATTCCAATCGATTGGTGAATCAATATCCGGAATTTGTTTTCGTCGTTTCCATAAAACTCTATCTGTCCATGCGGGCTGACGACATTTTTCACTGGTATCATAATCGTCAGAAAATAAATCATATTTATATGTTGGTGGAAATGTAATTGGTCCTTCCATGAAATTTTTAAATACATTCCCTTGAGATTGTTGCACACGCAATTGATCAGATTGCAATATTTCATCAAGTTCATTGCGTTTGATCATATCTTTCATATCATCTTTATCCATATCGACACGGTAGTTAAAATCTCCACTCCAAAAGACATAATCGTGTGTATTGAGTGTACGCCCCATTGGGAATGCCAATTTTCGGGTTATTTCAGCATAGTCAGCATTCCTCTCACTAACTTGAGATTGACCGGCGGCAAAATGTGCACAGACGAAACAGAATGAGGTTGAATATAATACACAACGTATTGCTGCTGCGCCTTTGTTACCAGTTGTACCACCCAATCCAGTTTTTACACAATCAACAGCAACATCTCGTAAATGTGGTGCATGTTTAGGTCTTATGAATAAATATAGACATACACCAACTAACTGTTGATATGTAACGAGAACATATTCTGTATCACGTGACAACAATTTTTGTAGTTCTTCCGCCCACGCTCGTGCATTATCACTACTAGCTGCCATGATATTGCTTGCATTTAAATCAACGATTTCTTCAAATCCAATCGCAAATATATCTACAGGCACGCCATCATATTCGGGGGTAACTAATGATGTTGAATTTCGTGGTGCATCTAATAACCAATCAGCTAATGAAACATCTTTATAAACAACACTGCGAAAATGTTTTCCACCATTAACATTGTATGTTCCAATACCTATGCGTAAATTCATTGGATTGACATATTCATTGTACCGTTTACACATCTCACGTAACATACTTGGTGGTGCATGAAGCATGTTAGCTGGTAATAAAAGTCGAGCTCTATCAGCCAATTCTGTATTTAATGTGGAACCTAATAGTAAAATATCAATTGCCTCCTGTTTACTAGAGTCCAATAAATTATTCTGTATTGTACGTGCAGCTGATCGTGCACCATCCATAAATTTTGAGCTACCTTGTATGGCTCCAGTACCAGCATAAATTTTACTCACTTCATTGCCATTATTTATCCACATTTGACGGAATACTTCCTCAAAACGCGATACCATTTGCTGTTTCTCAAATAATTTCAACAAACTTAATTGCTTCGACAATATCTCTAATGCAAAAAATGTTTGTACACAATTCGTACGATCTAAACAATCAAGACAATTTGTACGGATTGTCCCACTTTGTTCTTGTTGAACCGATGTTCCGACTGCATAGAAAAGTGAAAAGGAATCCAAATATTTTTCAACTTTAGCTTTCAACTTTGATAAATTTTTGGTATTACCACCGCGACACTCTTGATGATAATCAAAAATTATATGCGGCACGTCCTTGTGAACGGATAAATTGTGGTGACTTTGGAACATTTGACTCAACATAGCTTCACCTTCTTTCCCACCGATTAAACTTGATCCCAATAGATTAACAATCACTTGCTGCCCATAACGTTGTTTAATCATATTCAAATGCCGATCAAACGCAGGCGCAGCAGTGTCGAAACCGCGTGATATTTTGACTTTATGCGAACCAACTTGTATCCCAGGCTGCTCCCAAAAAAGTGGCACCGAGCCTCGTGTTTGTACATATGACGTTACTTCATTATCCAAATAGATTATTTGTTCAGTCTCAACAAAATTCGCCACATGCCCATCGTCGTTTGTCCCACGCACATTGAATCTGGAAAACGCACGAGATGTGTTAATATTACGTCAATCCTCTTTTGGTTAATTCGAAATATAATCGAAGAGAACATTCTACAAATGTTAACCTCGTGCCAGCGCGTTCACAACTTAATCTTGAAACCACAACTGCTCTCGCTTGGCGATGACCAACATAGACTGTCCGAATTTCTACACTACCACACATTGCTTTCAATAACCACTGATTTGTATTAACACCATATCTCAAGAAATGTATATGAAGCATACGATTCCTGCGAATGAATATTGCGATCATATATTTATCAAAGAGATTTATGCATATTTATACAGATAGAATTAGTGGTAGATTATTACTTACCAAAAAAATCTATTATCAGTACATGTTGATTTATATCGTCTTTGGACACTTAATGTTATATCAAGTGCTTCATGCTGACCAGCAGACCACGAAAAATAGAATGTACCTGAATTTAATACTTTTCTGACTTCCGAGACACGATCCTCATTCCCTTGCGTATAATGCAGTGGTAAAAAATGTGTTTGCGTTATGCGGAATATTTCTGAATCACCAATCTTTCCAACAGAAAAGCAGCCAGTCACAAGAACTAAATAAAGTAGAGTATTTTCACCAGCATTCAGTTGTAGTACACCCAAACATCCATAAGCATCCAATAATTTCGTGTACTGCAACTTTAATGATTCCGTCTCATGTGCAGCTGTTGAAATAACAAGAATCAAATCAAGGAAAGTTGCTGCTGATAGCTCACCATATCATCTTGTTGTTGATACAAATCATGAGTCGGAAAGATCGACATCATTGTTGAAACCGAGAATTTTACATTCAATTTTAAAGCTGCATGTCAACCTATCTAGAAACAATTGACTTGGCAAACATTTAATTCCAATTACTAACTTTTCTCATATTTTCGCTACGATATCAACCGTCATTTTCCAACGAACATTCGCCTCATCAATGATTGATTACCATTTGTGAAAGGATAAATTGACTGCCTATGAAATTTAGTATTGAGGAACAAATTTCAGAATATAATTGTCGCGTCCCAAATTAATGCAAACAATTACATACAATAGGATTTATAGCAGAGGAATAGCTTCAGATGAAAACAAATCGAAGATAATTCTGACGCCCCCTTTATTGAATTTTACTGGGAGATTAAAAATGCACAAAGATGTATCTGCATTATTGTTATCTTTTGTATGTGTGAATATGGGATTTAGATGAGAAATGAATGAACACCAATAATTAGTGATGTATATGATGAACTTACACAAAACAGCCACGGCCTGTGATTCAAACAGGACGGTGTCCTTGCAATTTCGATGTTCCAGAATGAGTGAATGTGGGCTTGGTGGCTTTAATTTTTCGTAAATTCGGAAGCCTTTTCCCATCGCCATTGCAAAATATAATATAGGTTCCAATTGTTATTTATGCACGTAGTTAGTCCACGTCGATATATATATATATATATATATAAGTGTGTGTATTCAATACAGGGATGAATACTGATCAATTATTTCGTTAACGGAATAATTCAATATTTAAAATTGCCATGGAGTTCTTGGAGAATTTGGTAATGCCGGGTGTCCGAAAATTCCTTTGAATTACTGAAAATATATTAGCACACAAAAAAATGATTGGCACTGACAGAATGTGGCTGTGTGTGTATGCACATATATATATGTATATGTATATAGGTCTACTTATACCAACCACGAATCCCACCCGGCATTGGCTTCACCCTCTCTCGATTCCCATCTCTTTATTTTTTCCATCCTCCTCTTCCCTGTGGAGTGTTGCATGTATATACATAGCCTCTATTTTCATGTATTCTGTTTGGTGAAACACAATGTGCGCGTGTGCGAGTCGATATTCTCTCGTTAACGCACAATATGAGATGGTGTGTATAGCTGCAAATACGATTGGTACGGAAGACATGTTGATTCATGTGTTGAATTTTGGCGCGAAATGGGAATTCCATCAATAAACGGGATAAAAAAATGAATGGAAGGATGGAATATACAATACAACAAGTATTTAAGGTATCAATAGACAATTGTTTTCCATGTTACATAAACATAATAAATTATTTCATCAGAATTTATAATGAAACGTGCAATTGTGTCTGGTCAAATAATTATCACTACTTGTTCATTTTTCAGATCAATCATCTATTCATGAAGAATTGTGTTTTCGCCAGCTCACACTTATGTGAGGCGGAAGAATGCAACCGTTCCACCACAATCGATGGCTCTGCTTTTCATAGGAAAGAATTCAAACATTTTCTCATTTATAAAGCGAAGTGGTTTTATTCTCACACCAAATTATTTTTCAAGACTATAAATATACAGTGACAATTATTTGTCTATCACCTGAACCGATCATCATTTCCCTGCGATTTATATACATGCAAATCACACGCACACATACACTATTACAATTCAAGTCATGCGACGTCAAACCTATTAATAATTTCAACGAAAATTTCAATGTATGAATCATTATGTTTCTTAAGACCGAATTACCACCTAGTCTTCATGTATTTAGTGTTACATGGTATATTTACACAATTACTACTGTAGAATATTCAAGATAACAATTACTTATCAAATCTAGACAATTTGTTTATTCCAATCTATTATATCATGCTATACGTAACGAGTACTTAGTATTTCTTAACAATACTTCTGAGTGTTGAGAGTTCACGGTGTGTTCCACATCTATCATAAGATGCTTAATTTTTGAACAAGTTATTCTTCTTTTTGTCACAAATTCAAAATTGAATAACACAAAATCTAATCCGAAAAATGATGAGAGCATATTTTTCTTCTTTCCGATTTAATAATCTTTCATGAATTGATTGGTTTCATCACATAAGCACTGATTATTGCGATTCGCAAACCCTGACATAGTACAATAAATTAATTAAGTAAAGTGTACCTAGATTTCTGTGACCCTTACTTTCCTTCAGTGCATAAGAATTTTCTCATATAATACTTCTTCGAATGAATCTCGTTGGGCAGGCGCATCATTACGGCTCAAATCATAATTATCAAACACATTGTACGTCCGTGAAGTTATTTTTATCTTCCTGGAAATATAAATGTACAACAAAATAAGAGGAGTTGGAAAAAAAAATTGAATCAACGCATATTACCAATGACCTATGTCAGCTTGGATGATCAGAAAATTCAAAGAATTTTGGGAGTGTGTTGGAATACGCATAAAGATAAATGTTCACAACATGGTGTTATTGAATTCTTAAGAATCGAGTGAGCTTTCTTGGATAGCCTCCTGAATGCGTATTCTTATGGAAGTTTCGTATTCATGTCGTTCTCCTAAGAAGTATACAATCAAATTGTGGGTGCACAAAAACTCTCAAAATTCCTCGAATTTTCCGATTATTCATGTCTGGATATTTAACTATTTTAATTACCCCCAAAAAATCTTTGAGCAATGTGAAACGTCGTTTTTCAGCAATATCCATTTGATTTTCCAAGTCACCACGATCCGTTGTTTCAGCGCGCTCAATCTTCCATGATAAATTCTCAATTTCAGCCTCAAGTTGAGCTTGTTGATACTCGAACTAATGTTATGAACAGATTAATCAATGATAACATTTATATGAGAATTATTTTCACGACACATCATGCATATGATAACTCACCAATTCTTTGCGCGGGCCTGGGTCCATGTAATAGGCATATGGATAAGTATACTGCAATGTATATCGACAACGTGCTAAAAGTGATGCTGCTGCGTATAAATGTTGCCAATCAATCCAAGTTCCACTTGCATCCATCACTTTCTTAGTTATACGTGATTTTATGCTCTCTAATGTTTGTTCTTCCAACTTCAATGATTTACTATGATTCTCCCACTGAAAATATAATTCGAAGAGAAAAATTCAATGGATTTAGTATTCATAAATGTTCATATAAGATGACGTTGAATATCAACAAGTAATCATAACGAAATTTCTTACTCTCTCATAATAATGAAGATATTTCTTGAGTGCTTCTCTTGCCTGTGCGTGAACACTCTCGTGGGCAATATTTGGATTGTCTTTATAACGCGAGCACTCATAATACTCACTTCCATGTGCTTTCCAGTCTCCAAGACACATCCAGCAGAACTCATGTTTACAATTATAACATTGCATGTGATTGCAACCGCCGTTTTTTTCTATACAAATGTGACATTTCGGGCACTGATGAAAGAGATGAAGAAACAATGAAACAACACGACAACTGGAATATCTCACAAATTCTCGTAATTTTTGCCCTATCCGTTGTCGATTACAAAATCAAATTCGTAGAAAATACTCACATCTTTGGTGTGAGCACTGATATAGTTAGCTGTCTCTGAATCATCTGCGCATTTGGTCAACCACTTCCGTATTGTGCAACAATCTGTGGGTGCATGATAATCCATTCCACATCGAAAACTGAAGATGAGAAAAAACATTTCATGGTTACGTTACCACTAAGTTGCACAACGAATATCTGAATTCATCAGTAGAATTTACCAGAAAATAGTTTTACATGCGAGGCACAAGACTCGTTTTGCGCGATGCTCTTTTGATCGCATTACTATTTGGCAGTTGGGTCCTGGACAGAATCTCAATTGTGGATGAGTTTTAACGTAGTCACGAAATGCGAAATTTTGATACCTGTCCCGCATATTAGATTTAGTTAATAATGATAAAACAAAATCTTCAGGAACTAAGACTTCACATCCTTGTGCCATGCATCCAATTCCTAAATCAAAAATGAGAAAACGTTGAAAATGGGAACAATTTTATGTCATGTCAATCCGTACATTCTCAGAATTTTTTTTCCCATAATTACGATCATGTATTCCTGAATATACGAAAAATTCAAAACATTTGCAAATTGCTACTGAGAAAAGTCCAAAATGAAGGAAGAGATTCATAATGGAGATGGCTACAAGTCTTCCGAATAATCAAATCAGAGAGAATATTGTTGTAAATTTACCAGTTGAAATCCCCTGCATAATCTGCACCTCAAAATGCATACACCAACAATCTTTGCAGAATGCATGGCCACATGTGAGTGTCGCAAATTTATCAGCGGTATAGATAGTAATGCAAACAGTACATTGTCCACCTTTGTGTCCTTTCAATGCTGATGCGGGATCAGGTGGATGCGACGGTTTTATTTTTGAATTGATTAAAAAATTCGATGAATTATTACGATATTTTGTCATGACATCTTGTAATGCCCAATTATGCGTGTGCAATAAAACTTTTGCCAATGATGGCGTTATATGAAGGCTATTGCTCAACGCTTCAACATTTTCATTCAATAATCTTTCGACTTCTTCAACTCTAAGACAATCATGTATTGCATACTCTGGATCCTTTTTATTATGATCTGATTCAATATCATTGTCATTTTCGCTACCCCACGGCTGACAGTTATAATAATCCTCATATCCAGTATCACCGCAATCGGAATCCGAGTATTCCATATCACTGTCAAATTCCTCGCCCGACATCTGCAATGAAATGAAGAGAAGCAGCAATTAATCAGCGTAATTTTCTTCGTTGTCACAGTTTGTATGACGAACACATATCGATACTTGAAAAATGGAATGAAGCAGTTGGTGGATATTTTCTGAATAATCGTTGCATTCGTACAGCTATTATCATCAAGCTTCCATGATGACGTTCTCGTACAGATGTAAATATAAGACGAATGTGAAAATATTTGTAATACAGAAAAGTTTTTCTAACCTTGATACTTCTGAATAGATTCACTTTCTTCAACGATGAATGAACTATCACAATGCGTACATTTATATTCGAACTATTATTGTATATAAATGAAAAATTTTAAAGGTTCTGAGAAGCATCACCTCGTGTAATTGTAACTCACTCTATGTGACGGAGAATAAAGCAATAGTATGTTGTATTAATGTATAATGTACATATTGTACATTTCATTTTCAAGTCAGATGCCAGATGATTTTACTCATTTAGATTATCTTATGTCAATTATATCATCTTATGATGAGCGTAATATTCACATTGAAATCCATTACAGGATAAAAATTGAATTCATTTTACTATGGGCGTACACATTTCTTGATGAAACAGTATACCATCTAGATAAATATGTACTATCTCACTTCGCACGGTACCAGCTGCTCAATCAGATAACAAACTATATGGCTATATTACTGATAAAAAATGGCAGCAATCTTACAATATTCTGCGGAATTGAGGATGCGGCTGTGCTGCTCCTAGTGGTGATGTCCAAGAGTAGTCGACGTTAAACTGGGAGGCACTGGAAAATATTCAGGAGTAACATTTTTAGAATCCATAAATGCACATGTTCATTTCGTTCTTTTTAAACAATAACCATTTAATGTATTCCAGGACAATCATAAAATATTCATTTCAGTCACAAACTTAATTATTTTCTGAAAAAGTATTGAAAAATCAATTGTAACATGATTTTATTATGTTTTTTGATATTAATTGTATTTCAAAAATTCGGTACAAAAGTTAATAATTGTGTATCGTGAATACACAAAATGCTATCTGCGAATCGTACAATTGGCACGGCTACAAAAGTTTATTATTCTAAAAACAGGTCTTGAAATATTCCAATGGATTATCATTTCTGTTGTTTTCATAAAAATCATACGCGGATGAGAGTCAACTAATACTTTAGTTTGTTCTTGGAAGCTCCATATCTTAATGTAAATTATATTTCATAATCGAATCATATAATAAATTATTTGCGAAAATACTCTTATTATCAAAACCTAAAATATACGATTATAAACGTTGACCACTGGGTTTACAAAAGCGAAATGCCCACTGTTGATATGTACTGGAATAATATAAGAAGCTGCCTTCGTTGATATTTGGTCTACGTCATTTTCGTATAGTTAAAGTCAATTCGTGCCAAAGTGAATCTCTAAAATAAATAAAATGCAAAAAAAATCGTAACACTAACACAAAGACGATCTTAAAGTATGTCTCTAATCTATAAATTATGGAGTATTATCTATATATACTCATGATTGAACAAGACTATAATAATACTCTTCGTTTCGATTCCATGATGGTGGTTATGATAATGAAACAAATTAGCTGAATTGATTCTCGCGTTTTGTGCGTTGGTAAAATATTTAGAATACCATATATGTATTAGTATCGTCAGATTACCAGATAATAGTACTAACATTAATTGACGAATCTAAAACTGATTTGTATATCTATATATATGTTTTTCGAGATATGAACATATATGAATCGTCAGTTTCTGTGCATTACGGTTAAACTACAATTCTATCAATAATTTTTATAATGTTCACCAGAAAATTTCGAGATTTATTTAAGAAAACTAAAGGCCATTTAAACTGCTTTTCTATTCGGTAATGACGGATTACTCGGTAGCAGTCTTGCGTGCGAATGCAGTCAATGACAGCATTTCATTCGGCTCAGTTATTGGTAGTCTTGCGAATTCAATTTCTTCACTGAAACTTTGGTCTGTAAATAAGGAGAAAATAAGACACTCAAACTATGAGACATATCTGCAAACATGCCTAAATATATTTTTTTCATACCCGATGGTTCCGCTGGCCATTTTTTATGTGATGGTGCATAAAGACACAGTAGAGCGATTATGTAAATATTCCACATCCCATAAACTCCGGTGAAAAACGCTGAAGTTGTTTCTAATTCGCGATGCTCATCCCATTTCCATTGGCCTTCTGCCATCTACATGAGTTGTGAGTCACAAAAATAAGCGAATAAAATATAAATATTTAACAGATCAGTGTTTTATATTGTGAGACAAATTCGAAATGGCCATCATTGATAAAAGTATGAAAGATGAAATGAAAAATGAATTAGATCATATACCTGTCCAAGTATGAATCCAACGACTGTCAATGATGCGCATAGTAAAGTGGCTATCATGAGGAACTTGAAACGATATATAACGCCTACATAATGCAATCGTCGAGCAGAGCTCATACTTGGTAATACTGCCTTCTTAATGCTGATATTAATGAATACTTTCCATATCATGTATGTCAAAAAGAGTAAATAGAGTCCCGCAGAGATTCCAGCCAGAATAATAAATGACAATGCCAATTTAGTGCCAATATTAGTAACCCAAATAGAAAAGAAAGGATTTCTTAATTGGACACCACGCTCGCACATATCAAATATGAACAAAGATAAGCATCCAACAAATACAGCGTTCAAGTGGCGCCAATAGCATTTTAAACTGCTTCGTTGATCTCCATCTTGTATCATCAAATGTTCTCCGGCAAAAATTAACCAAAACGATAATAGCACAGCATAGAACACCCCCTGTCTAATATCACTAAGTAGCAGCATAACTGGTAAATCGAATGAGAGAGTTAAATATTCCAACGGCATGTTCAAGAATGATAACGCCGAACCTAATGCCAAGACCATGTACTCCAGAAGTGCAGGTGTTCTTGTAAGTATGCGTACTCGTCGCCAGTACCAAGTAAGGAAGCACAGAACAATTGGGAAAAAAACTGTTTTGAGACTAACCCAAACTTTTGTAAAGCCACCATTTTGATTGATTGCAATAAATGACAGATTAGTGATGTGTCCCAATCCTTGATTAATATTTTTTTCAGTATCAAGTGGCAAACGTATATTAAGTAGATAATAATCATGGAACAATGAACCCAATTCGAATAATGGAATTGCGCCACAATCATAAGTATATTTTTCACTTGTACTATCAATCGAGCAATCTAAAATTCTCTCAACTCTCGATTCGGCGTATGGTTTCCAGTCACCATTAGGATCACCTTTGTTTCTGTAGGCCAATCTAGCATCCAATATAATTGATGACATTGGTGCAATCTGCGATTCACTATGATAGACAATATCTAATACTCCTATGAGATTTTGTTGCCATCTAGAATAATCCAATTCAATGCCACCTCTCGGTAATGGCATTTGAAATGTATAAACCACCTGATACGCTTGGTATTGGCTATCCTGATCATACATAGTTTTTCCGACAGTGTTGCAAGCACCTTTTCCTCTTGAATAATACCATTTTTCAGATTCAGTTTCAGTACCATTAACATGATCAATTTTGCATACAGTGGTTAGAATAGATTGGCTCGTAGCGGGACTTGGTGCAACGAGACCACCGATCATAATGCAAATAATTTGTGCAATTATCAAAAGGACAACAAGCACAGAGAGCTTTTTACCACTCAAATTTTCAATTATTGTGCCTTGCATCGTTCCCAAACAATATAGACAATAGACAAAATATGAACAGAAAATGTCACAAATTAAATTCTCATCAAATAGAGCGTTGAACACACACAATTCCAATATCTACTTGTGAGTCAAATTAACAAATTCACTTCAGCACTATTGATTTGAAAATATGTAAATAATATTTGTAACACTTTTATGTTTATTTGATTTTGATGGAAACAAAACATTCGTTACGAAGCATTATGATTTACAAAAGCCGCTTATCGCAATGTGGCTTTGTTTCTTCAGTTGCCGGTTATAAAGAATTATTATTGTATGACACCACTCCTACGCAATTGGCTGATGAGTAGCTCTACAGTTTCCCAAAGGACTCTCAGAGACCCCCCAGTTTGCCAGTAACTTTCTCTCTTGAGCACGATGTCTCACTCCATAACATTCATTCAGCATCATCCCTCACCTCCCTACTCTCCTATGATTTCCTGTGCTCTCCTGCGCTCTCCTGTGCTCTCCTGTGCTTTCCTGGGGTTGTTGTCACATTCGCAACACGCGGAATCTGAACCATTTTGCGGTGGTGAAGCAGCCAATCATCATCATTTTGAAAAATCTAAACGTGATTAGAGTAGCTCACTGCCGAACTAATTTTATATAGCTATTATTTTCCAATTACCATGTCATATGCCATGAAAACTGTGCATGCTTTATTGATCGATTATTCTCAACTAATGTTACAAATTAATTTTCGAAATGCAATGATATTTTCTTATTTTTTCTTTTCTGAATGCTGAATATTCCAGACGTTTGAATTCCATTGAACAACGCCCCCTATATAAATATTCCAAAAGAATTCATGATATGGAGTGAATTCTCACATAGAGGGTACATGCGAGATGGCTGGGGCAAAGAATACTGTCCCATAGAAGCTTAAGCTATAATTATAAGCTATAATTATAAGTCCATTTTTCGCGTCCCACGAAAACCGTAATGCCTACCCTGAAAATTAGAGAGCGACACTTGTTCAACTAGAGAGTGGAAGCTGCAGCATATTATGAGTAGACAAAGATATTGGTTGGATAAGCATTTGCATTGGTTGGGTAAGAAAGAGAGAGAAGGAAGACTGAATAGTTAGCATCTGAGCTAATAGAG